>JAQGBZ010000344.1:0-66555 GCA_034687125.1 Neelides folsomi
GAAATTATTTGTTTATTTTAATTATTTGATTTCATTTTGAATCTTTAAATATGTTACATTAGGTGTAATTCATCGAAATATTGGTTTCTAGAATATTGAGACTTAAAATAAATATTTGTATGTGGCATGCAGCCAAATGTTTAATTTTAATTAAATGTCATTTAAAGTTAAAAAGTTAATTAATATTTGTAGATGATGAATAAGATGTGTAGATAAGTGTACATAAATATGTTATATGATCTGATAAATCCATAAATAATGAATACTTCGCATATAAAAATTCCTGATAAAGTTGGAATAACCAAATGGGGGCGTTGATATATATTGTGGAAAAATGGGGGATGATGAGTCATTCTTTGGAAAAGGATCCGAAAAGTCCGAAAGGGATTCAACGCGGAATGAGTGTCATTATATTATATCCATATATTAATATTGTAGGTATGTTTTGTAATATATTATATCATGGTAATTTATAATGTAAAGTGTAGAAGCCGAGACGTGGGGCGAACGAAGCACGTGGGGTAAATAATAATAAAAACAGCCGTTTCATTTACATTTTTTATGGCTCCCTTCTCGGGAATTGGAGAGGGAGAAAATGCATGAAATAATGTTGAGGGCTTTGAAAACGGTCGACTCCCCACACACACACACACACACACGTGTGTCAGATGCCTTCTGCATCCAGCTGCCTTTTTTATTGGGCTCCCTTTAGATCTTTCACATCTCGAAGCTCTGCCCTGGGTGGAGACTCACATTTTTTACCGGTCCCAATTCAACCAATAATAGTGACACACTCCGTTTTTTATCCTTTTTTTATTCACCTCTCCTTCTCACATTCATCAAGTACTAAAAGGGAAAGTTCTCTCTTTTAGTCTTTGTAAAATTTTAATTCTCATCCGATTTTACAATCAGACCATGAACCAAAATGTTTTTAGTAAGTATGGTTTAACCTGTGTAATAGTATACTTACTGCTGGTAATATTGAACTCATCAAGAGCATCTACTCTTAAATACAGTACATACATAAACAATATGGTATTTTTCAAATATTTATGCACTTTTGCTAATCCTTTCTTACGTTAAATCAATATGGAAGAATATTATGTAAATGTAAAATTCTGGTATTTAAAAGCTGAAATGAGTTATTAGGAGTATTAAATGGCATTTGAAGTAGGCAAGTGGGCCAAGTGGTCTGAAGATTATATTAGCTCTACAATTCATGATCAGTCACCGTAAAGGATATATACATAAATGGTTCTAAGGGCTCACCCCAATTGAATCTGCATACTCTTGAGCCCCCATTGCGTGAATGAACCTTTGGTAAATGAGAAAGGACGACGGGAATTGAAACTTTTGTCATTCACTTGACCGTTCTCTCATCATCTGGGCATTAATATTGTATCACGCACATAAACTAAACCTACAGCTTCATCTCCCCTATTCCTCTACCAAATGGCATTGACAATGACTCCCAATGGAACAATTATATAACTCTCGATCCTCTCAATATTCCCTTTTCATATTCTCATTAAACTTAATATCCATATCTATTATACATGGAGTCCTCGGTGGTTTGGACGCATCCAGGAAAACTTTCATCAACCTCACAGTTGATTGATTTTTAATTGGCTCAATTGAAGTTCTTTTATGTTCGAATCAATACTGATAGTCGTTTTATTTGGAGTTTTATACTAAAATAAAGTTTTTATACTCCTTGATACAACATGATAAAATAAAGAAACGGAATGATGTAATAGGCATTGTTAATAGGCATCTTAAGGGCCCTTAATTGGCTTATGCGCTTGTGAATACATATTCTAGCCTTTTATGGCTTATTTTTGTTAACATTTTATTTTATTTGTTCAAAGATCATGAGTTTTTAATGAACTTTTCCAAACCGAACTTGATAAATCGAGATAATATTGCTATTTATAAACATAAAATATGCCATTATCATTACCAAAAATAGGGAAAACATTACCTTTAAAAAATATAAAAATGCTCATTATCGCAAATCCAGTTTTCTTTAGTTTGAATTGGAATGTTCTAACATCTTAACCAAGAATGCAAAGGAATAAAATATTACACGTGACATTTGCTCTTCAAAACTTAAGAGCAAATTACTTTAATCAGTAAATGCTAATTGCTTTTTTCTTTTATAATAAAACTATAAAACTGAAGAAATGTTAAAGAAATATACAATATAGAGTACATGTATCCCACATAACATATTGCAGATACATACTACCAATACATATTACATGAAGTATAATCCCAATGTAATCCTATTTAGAGGAACGAAGAGTTTCAAGGGGGACTTGACGTATTGAATTGGGCGATCTGAGCGTCAAGACTTGTGAAGAAGTCACCTGGCTCGTGTGGGCGTTTGCGTCCTCAACCTCCACTTGAGGATTGAGATGGACAGTTGGAACGTTGGAGACAACCGAAGCTAATGAATCCGATTCCAGAGACAAATCTCTCCCATTCTCCAAGTAAAGCCAACATTGAAGAGATTTTGAAAATCATTGTTCCGCTTCCTTCTCAAATACAGTTTAAGTAGGAGGGCCAAAGGGACTTTTTTACTTTCTCATGTCCCTTCTCCATTCAGCCCTCGTCTCGTCTGATATGAATGATATAATAATAAGCGATGTTTGGTCTGTCTGGGTGCGTGGGCTAAGTGACAAAGGACCCCGAGTGACACATAGGGAAGGAACAAAGGGACGAATGAACTTCACTCTTCTTGTTTTCCGAATATAGGGAGTTCTACCAGAAAGCGGATACGAGAGAGAAAACACATCCACCCGCGTTCACCCAACCTTATACTTTATGTAAAGAATCCTTACCACGCCGTCTCATTCAATTGTCATTCCACTCACAAGTCCACAAAATTACGAAAGCTCACATCTTTTGTTTTCCATGTCTTTGGGGTCTTTGAGACAAAATGTCACCCTTGGGTTCTTGCAACATTTTTTGACCTGTGGGAGAAACGGACAAACCTCAATTGTTTTCAACCTCAATTTCCTCAATAGACCAATTGTAAAATTTAATAAGGGATTTCAAAACAAATATTTTTGAATGTATGAATAATGTATAGCGATTTGGTAATGCTAGACGAGCTTGACAACGGTTGTGACTGGTTGAGTATTTTTAGTAGTTTTTTACACTCATGATTTTTTAGTAGTTTTTTATCCATGAGGGGAGAGATGAGTCATATGAGGGATGAAGAGGGTCGTGGAATTGGAGGGTGCGATCCCCTCGCATCTTCCCCTTTCCATTCCCTTCCCTCCGTATTATAAAAAACAGAAGAGGGTTCTCTGCCAATGGCCTTTCTCTCTCGTCCAATTGCAACCCCTAAGATTGCTTTTCTCTATTACAAGTGCGTGCGTATACTATTTACTATTAGAACCTTGTTCAGTCCCCGAATGCTAATCAGCTTTCCTCCGCCGCCTATATTTCATATCTGGCTTGTGTGTGTGTGCTTGGGAAATGAAATGTTTTATGTACGAGTGCTCCTATATTGATACTCTCAATTCCATCCCTGAGCTGTGGATAAAACAGCGGAAATAAATGTGAAATCAATACTTTGGGGACTTTTAATCCCTAAATTCATCCACAAGTTCCTCTTCTCATTTCATCAGGAATAATACGCCAAGATCTCCCTCGCCCTTCTTTATCCCTCGACCGTCCTCTTCCATGGTTATCTCATTTCATTAGCTTTTTCCTCCCCTCCTTCTCATTTCCCCTTCCAATACTTCCATCCACACGACAATGGTCATCCGACTCTTCATAGCTCTTAAACCTTCATAACAATTGAAAGAAATGCGGGAGAGATAACTCCTACCTTATTTACAATTGGCTAAACTATTCATCAAAAAGCAGTGGTTGAATGCATATGGCAATCATTTTCAATATTGTAACTCAATTCATTCACTTAAATTCATGTCATAGTAATGAAATTAAGAATAAAACAAAGGCACTAGAGAAATGAAAATCATTTATTTGTAAAATCATTTTCGCAGAATTTCACGATTGCATAAGAAATTAATTCCAAACAGAATCATGGGAAATTTGATGTCTTATAAGAAACGAATGGCTGATGATGGAGACGGCGTCGATTTTAATGAAGAAATGCTTCCAAAAAGCCAAACGGTAATTATTAACTTTACAAGGCAATTATTTTACATTTTATGTAAAGTAATTTCATCCTTTTTTAAAATTGTGCCTTACTGTCTTCATTTATTATTAGATTGGTGAGATTGTTTTGGTTTATTTGACTGAGCCAACGGATCTCTTGAAAGCCAGAGCGATTCATCCAATTTGGAAGAATACAGTGGACAAGAAGCTTCGTAGGACATGGTCGTTGAAGAAAACCATCAAATTTAAATCCCCAGTAGAAATCTTCAACTTTACAAACATCTTCAATGAGGATAATGTTCTTCATGATTGTTTCACCTGGGGTTTGGACCAAGAATTGAAATTTGAGGATGATTTCTACAAAGACTTTGTTTCTCGCTTTGGAGGAGCCATCAAAGGCTTGGACATTTCGCGCTATCTTCTCACAATGTACAAACACTCCTTCGCTCATCTCGATTATACGGAATATTCCAAAGAAATGGAAATCAAATTGCCAATTCAAATCATGCCGAATCTTCTTGAGCGAATGATCTTTGACCACTTTCCAAACCTCGTTGAGCTCACAATCAATGACGTTATCAATGACAGCTACTCTTCGCTTTTCCACCCCGAAGAAGAAAGGAAGACAATGTTCAAGTCACATGAGTTAACTTCGCTCAGGGAACTCAACTGTCTCATCCACTCGGGGCATTCGAAGAAGGAAAAAGCACTTTCGGACGAAATCCTCAAAATTGCTCCCAACTTGAAAAAAGTGGCTGTCGCTATGTTGGACGGCCGTTCGGAAATGAATGAAAAGCTGCTGCTGAGAACTCTCCGGGCCATTTCAAAATTTGGACCGCAAATTGAAAGTTTGAGTTTCCTCACTGTCCTTTTCATTGTCGTTGGAAATATCGAAAATTTGTCCATGAGGGACTATGAAAATTTAAGGCTTAAAACCTTCAACTTGATGGAAAGAAAGTAGTTGATTTAATAATTATTATCATTTTTACTTTCTACTTAAGACAAATTGTGTAATTATGTTACTATTTACATAATTTACATAAGTTATAATTTTCATCTTAATAAATGACATTTATTTTTCAAGGACTATTTCTCATGTCCATAAAAGATTTTGGACATTTCTTTCTCAAACTCCAACAGCTCAAACATTGGAAAATCTCGAATTCGCATCGCCGTATTTGTTTGTGCGAAAAGACTCAAAGGACCTTTGGGCTTTCCTTCCCAAAGGATTTCAAAATGTGAAGATCCTCAATATGAAAATCATCTTCAGGGAACAAGACGGAGTTGATTTCCTCAACACGCTTCAAACAAATTTTCCATACGTTGAGGAATTCACCACTTCCTTCAACCTCATGCTGTCTAAATTCGGCGCCCTGAAGCCGTGGGTTCATTTGAAGAAACTGTTCCTTCAGGACGTTGGCTTGTCTTGGACAACTCCAGGAGAATTCTATTCCTTTTATGTTGCAATTCAAATGTTTGCTCCGAATCTCGTCAAATTCAAAATAACACTTGACGTGAGTGTAATGCCGAAGAGAGAAACGCTAATGCTTTCTTATCCATTCTTCATCTGGCTTGGAGAAAAATGGAAGACTGTGAAGAAATTCACGGTGGCTTTGAGTGATGATCTCATTTGGACAAAGGGAAGTGGCGAAACCAACCTGGGAATTTGTGTGGAGCAGCTCTTTGACAAAAACGGAAATTTCACGACTGCGGCCATTGAACACGTTCAAAATTCAGTTTTCTCGTCAATGATTAAACCAGATGGGCAACTCTCTAAATTGCTCCATACAAAGCCAAAAACCCAAAAAGCTATTGAACTCAATGATGATTTCCATCTTTGCGAGTGCTGTGCACGAATCCTAAACATGTAAATGAAATGTTTAGAGAAAAATAACTGTGAATGTTTTAGTTTAACTTTTAATTCCAATTTAATAAATACTGATACAATATTTAGATTTAGTAAACTCATAAGTAATTAAATAATTATCTACTCTGAGTGTCTTTTGCTGCTGATAAAAATATTAATGATTTCAACTTCTCCAATCAAGTCAAGCCTCCAATAGCTAGTTGTGTTGTGTTGTAAGTATGATTATTTGTAAGTTTATTCTGCTTAATATTGTAATACATATTAGACAATGTCAAGAGATAAAATTTAGATGATGAGAAATAAATTTTCCATGTTCATTCGTGTGATAATTCATACATGTTTTCTTAATAATGAGCCACTTAGGTTGATTTCCGGAATGGTTAAAGAGCCATTAGGGCTAATATCGAGGGTCAACCGAGGGGGACCGTTTTTAAAATAATTGGTCACATAATAACCACTCATCCTCCTCTGTATGAATTTCCCATTGTGAGACTGAAAGTGTAGTAGACCAAGAGCGTGGCGAGGGAGTCGGACTCATAGACGAAGGCGTGTCTCGTTCAAATATCATTTTCAAAATATGAGTAATGAATCCATTAGCTCTTACACAAATAAAGGAGTCAATCCTGCTATTATTTAAACAATATTAACATGAATATTCCCACTATCTTCAACTGAATTCATTCTAAAATATTTGATAAATATAAAAATGTACAGGAAGTTCTAAAATATTGAAAAATTTACCATTTACAAAGAAGCCGCAAAAGGTTATGACAATTGACATAAATGCATACATAGTTTGAATGAGGAATAAAAATAAAATTCTGTATAATTCGACCAGAGGTCTGAACTGTCAACAGACTTTAGAGAAAAAGTAATAAAAATTTTTTCACCCTCTCCAAATGAAAAGAATGAGATTATGGAAGGATGGGTCATAAACTCTCCATCATGAATGTGTGGAAGACATTTTTTTACAAACTGAAATTCACGGAAAATTCATTTGACAGAGGAGAGAGAAAGGGTGAAGAATGGGGCCTTTGTGCGCGGGCGAGGAGGGCCGAGGCAGTGGGGATTTTGGGGCACATTGGAGGAAGCCATTGTCCTCTTAAGGGTCACTTTGTAATTCATTCAGAAGGACTAAACTGACCAGAGAGAGGCCGTAGTGGAGAAGACGTGGATCGTCAAAGGAACTCTCATTCAAACATCTCTAAGCCTTGAAGATTAAAAAGAGTGAGGGAGAGGCATGTCGGATGGGTTCGTCTTTCTCTTCGCTGAGCCCATCGATAACTCTGGAAGATGTGACGCAAGGAAGTCATTTATATTTCACGGCCTGACTTTTCGACCACTGCTCCCAACTCTGCTCTTTTTATCCCTCAATCCCCTTTTGCCCTTCTTGCAATTGTCCACCACACCTTGAAAGAAATCCATTCTCTTCTTCCACCATTCTTATAAAAAAATCTTCCCTTTCAATTCTTTACCCAAAACCGTGCGTATCTTACGAATTCTTCTCAATAACATGTATCAACTAATGGCTCGCTAAACTTTGAAGGGAAACCCATAAAAATTCTATGCTTATTCACACACAAATGCTCCCTTTCCTCCAAGAGTTATTTTCTGATTGACAAAAAATTCATTCAAACTTTTTTATTTTTATCAAAATGTATTTTTTAATAGTGAAAAAATATAATAGTTTAAATTTTCTACTCTATCTCATTATTATTATATGCTACTAAAATAGTTAAATATCACCTACCTCTTTATATTTCTCCTTCATGTCGTCTCTTTAATTGCTGACCATGTGCGAGATTTTTATCATTATTATGGTCATTGGGTATAGGATCGTAAAAAAAATGGTGGATTTGAATGTGTAAATAAGACGATAAGGAAGTGAATTGAGCGAGAAGGAATTGTCAACTTGGGTAAGATGTAGGGAAGAGATAGGGAGAGTCGCGGGAGTGAAGAGATAAGACACCCAACAACCGCACCTGCGGTCACTTTTCACTCGATGACAAAAGGGACGGAGACGAGGACTCGTCCCTCTCACAATCATATTCTTTGGCCCAAAACCCAAGACCCGATAAACTCATCATTTCTCTCAAACTTCGAAAATCCTCTCTGCTGATACCCCACATTATGACAGAAACTTGGTTTGAAAATAAAGAAAAAGTATCGGATCCTCCGTTCTTTATGGCTTCTTTACCACATTTAATCTCTTTTATGGTAAGCTCCGCAAGCCCACGAGCCGTTGATTTAAACTTAAGATTAAATTCTTCAAAATTGTATACAAACCCATTTGTCCACCAATGCCTTATACAAAGTAATTGAGATGTATCTTCTATAATAAGATTCGTTTTATTAAATGACAACCCTAAATCGTGCTTTAATGACAATGAGCGTTAAAGGCATATTATGTTTAATTAATTTGTTTGTTTACTATTTAGTTTATTATTTAGTTCATTAGTTCAAATTTTCCATTGGGTTTGTTTCTCTATTATACCTAAAATATTATTACGCTTAAATTATATGATTATGATTACTACGATGTCCGTCACTGTTTTTTGTATCTGTTTACAAAAATATTACCAAGTAACTATTATTTAATGCCTAAAAGTGAAATGCAAATAATGCATTTGCAAGTAATTTAGATTAAGAAATTGAGTTATCTCTAAAAATTTCTTTTACAAAATTATGCGCAATTTGTACAACAGCTCTCTGTCATTGAATACTGGAGTAAAATGTAAACAGTTCTGCTCTTATGTGCTTTGGATTACCTTAACAAGAAAATAATCCCTTCACTATATTTACGGGACCGCTATTTTCTCATATAAATAACTTTTTTATTAATTATCAAATTATCATGAAATTTTAACCTAATATGTATAATTTTATGTAGTTTAAGACAAAAAAGGTTGGGTGTCAAAAGTGGACCCATCAGCTTCGATGCATTTCTTGAGTCGCGATCGCCAATCGCCAATCGCGAGCGGATTATCTCCATTGGAAATTTTTTCCATTCTCTATTTAAAGCTTTTTTAATGATTCGATTGTTTGATTTGGTTTCACATTGACTTTAGCTTCTATTTGATACTATATTTTTAGTTGTCTAATTGATTTAGGTCCGAAGTGGATGCTGGCCATTCGATATAACATCATAACCAAACTCTAAAATGATTCATATTGTGAAAACGGCTACACAATTGACGCTTGGTAATATCGACTCAAGAACTGCATTTAAGCCAACCTTTAACACCTAACCTTTTTTCCCTTAAACTACATGATATTCTACATATTGTGTTCAAATTTCATGAAAATTGGTTGATTAATAAAAAAAGTTATTTACACGAGAAAAGCGGCCCCATAAATAAGGTGAAGGGATTATATGCGTCGTTTTAAAGGTCAACATGTCGAGAACAAAAAATGATCGTCGGACACAGGAATGAACTGATATGATAACTACGAGCTCTGCTTGTAAGTTATACGTGTTGGACATTTATTTACGAAAGAGTGGTAAAATAATATATAATATTTAATCTCGGGTTATTTAGTCATTTAGGAGGACATGAGGAGTCGGGAAAAGAAAAGAGCAGAGGGCGAGCAGATTTCTCGGAAAAGAGCCTAAATATACACGAATTTGTATTTGCTTTTGTTTTTATCTTTAGAACACTTTCGTTCTTTACGGAGCCAAGGGGCCTCCTCAGCATTGAATTCCTTTTACCACTACCAAGTCTGCTACTAGGAAGGGGAAGTAAATATATACATGGAGGACCATCGAGGGAACGATAACATCTGAAGCTTCCATTTCCAGTTAATTTCTCAAGAGAACCAACAACCGTTTTTTTCTCCCGTATACACGTGATTCCTCTTCAAACACTGTAGAAATGAAAAAAATGACTCAGACCTCCCCCAACAATTTGTAATTTAACTGTATTTAATTAACTAAATTTATAATATGTATAAATAATCGATAATTTGGACATGTTTTTCCTAATTCTAGCAAGAAGGTTCTGTATATTATAAACGATTTAATTAATTAATTTAAAAAAATTATTTATATTACACGGCAAAATTATGATTTTTACCATTAATTGGGATTAAATCTGATACATTATGTATTTTAGAATAAACTACTGTGGTTTTACATTTGGTTTTATGCCTACATAATCACGACCCAAAGATTGACAACATGAACAAGAAGACCCATTTAAGTGAAGTTGTAGGGGAATTCATGACGAGCCGTTCTTATATGTGAATTGAACGCGGGTGTCCTTCCTTAGTTCAGGCCAGAGGACAGAAGTATTGTTCCCTGTTTTCTTTTTCAACATTCCTCGGATTTATTTTCCAATGGAGGTCTCTTCATTATTTCTCATATAGAGGAGAATTAGAAATGGATAAAGGCTCATACTCTCATAAAGGACTTATGCATTTTGTGAATGCGTTTAAAGCATACATTTATGCGAGAATCTCCTTCTTGACGACAGTTACTTTTCTTTTCAGTCTCTCTATTATATGAATTACTTTACTACATGTGTATGTGTTATATGTGTTATGAATGCATATCACTCCCGGTTATGTTTTCCTCCCTACTTCATTTCATTGTGAAAGAGAGATTAAAAATTGTAAGCAAATACCGATGTTCCAGAAGAGATAAATTTCAACTTGATCTCAAAGGTTTGACAAAATTTCAATGAACGTGTCATTCAAAATTGACAAGATTTTGAATATTTCATAGTTTTATTATTGGAATTTCTGCATTCAACTTGCTTATTCTTATTGTAAACCCATTTGTAAATAGAGTATGTACTTACCCTTAGTTTGTAGTACATCAAGATATACAAAAGACTGTATGTGTATTTGAGTATCATCATTGCATTTGATACTAATCGAGTGATAATCGCTGTAAGAATGCATTGTAACAATTTTGTATTGGTATTCAGAAAGAAGGTATTGTGATTTAAATCTCTAGATGTTTGCTATCAAATCAAGTTCCTTTTTAATTCATTTTTATAATCATAATTTTGCATGTAGGTGAATGATAAGAAACTTTGCAAATGTAAATTTCCAAGTTTTAGTATTCAAACAACTTCAAAGAATCAGAACATTTCAATAGCCATTAAATGTATGAAATTTAACTTTGAATTGAAAAAAGATCAAATGGCGAAAAGGCGAAAACAGATACATATTTAACTATCTTACATAAATTACTTATAGTTATCATATTTTTAAGTCAAAAATCTGCAAACAACTTGACAAATCTTGGCAGTCTTATTGAAGAAAGCGTCTCAATTAAAACGCAGTTGAAGTAAATTCTGTAAAATTCCCTTTTACACCTACGCATTAGGAACGATGAAGTTTATCAGCACGGTTAATATGAGTCAACTTTTTAAAAATCCATTGAAGAAATTGAAGATAGCTCGGTGAGTCTTTTTTCTAAATTACGTCTATCAAATACTACATTATATTGATATGAAACTACGTACCTCTATTAAGTAGTAAAAGGGTCAAAACATAAAATTTCATTTACTGAATTGCACACATTGTTTCTCATTTCTCCATTTGATATTTTTGTTTATTGTTGGGATTGAATCCTTTTGATTTCCTTGCCTTACGCATGAACGACCAGGAATCCAACGGGAGGGCGAAAATGTAAAATGGCTCATCTGCTTTCATATGGGGAAGTTGAATTCACGGTGATGATTCGATAGACACATTATCTCTCCAATGGAAATGAATCTGTTGAGAGTGGAAAAAAGGATGGAAGCCATAATGCTCAGATTGCGTGATAGGAATGGATCCGACCAGCGTTTGGTGACTTCCATTGTCCTACCAATCTGCCACCCACCATTTATGTATAATATCATAAATATATTGTATGACATATCCGGATTTTGGAAACCAAAGGATGAGAGCGTGTAGAGCGTAGCCAGTCAACCTACACGGCATCATTTCCACCCCTCATTTACATCTTTTCTCATTCGGGAGAGTGTCGCTTGAAAGTGTTGTCACAAAGTAAAGATTCACAACTTCCGAACTTTTTTCCTTTTATATGCGATAAAGTCAAATAGGCCATTAGGGCTTTCTATGATACTTCCATTGATATTAGAAACTCGTTTTCCCAGAAGACTTTCACTCAATTAAATTCCTCGTCGAAGATATAAAGCAAAATTACATTTATAACAAAAGCGATAAAGCGTTTAATGGTCGTAATAGTTGAGCTTTTTCTCTTTATTGATCTTCTTACACCCCCTTTAAATATCTCCAATTCCCATTAATACCGTACATGCTGATACGTTCATCTATCCACTAAATAATAGTCCTAGTTTTCCAAGATTCAACAAAAATTCGACACTTTCAAATACAGCTAAAAAGTTAAAAAGCCTAAAGATAGCACTGATAGAACAATTCAATATAAAAAACTTTAGATTTGGATTAAAAAACTTCAGTCTCTATTATACATAATTAATTGAAATATTAATACAATAAAAATACTGATATACAGTACGTAAAAAATAGCATGTTTTATGAATGTCTTTATATTTGAAATACAATAACAAGTCTACTTAATCAAGTATTGAATGTATCTGTGTAAAGGGGTAGTCTAAAATTAATAAATGTTCATAAAGAGTCCAATAATTGTATTGGAACGGTTGAATGTCTAAATTTCCTAAAAACCAGTTAGTTTTCTTTAGCTATTGTTAGCCGCGTATGGCGAGGAGGACTTTTGAGTGAACGGTATTGAGTGAGGAGGGTTTGGAAAAGAGGTTCATTTTATGGGTAGGATATGATTGTTGTTGGTTAGAGCTCACATTGAGGAGTTTCGGCTGCTTCACGAGTCGGAGTGTCGAGGTCGTAAAAGTTTTGGCTGGACCTCTCCACTTTCATTCACTCTCCTGCCAGCAGGCTTGGTGGTCAGCCAACGATCTCTCCGTCCCTTTGCTCCACCACGAGCCTCTCAAGGCTCCAATACAAGACACTTATTATTCCAAGCTTAATTACCCTCGTCCACAATCTAATATACTAATTATCCTCATTATCTTACTCTCAGAGTCGGCTCAATATTTTCTTGATTGGCCTTTCCACAACTCACATTCACTTCGTCAGTGGCATCCGTTTCAAGAGGAGCTCCAAGTGTAAAACTTTCCATATAAACCCATTTTAACTCTTTCAAAGTTTCCGTAATAAAAAGACACTTAACACTGCCCCACATCAACACATCTCTTAGGGTCGGAGTGAACTGTTGAACTTTTTTAAATACTTACACACTTAACGACCTCACTAACTCCATCAGCAAACATCTTTATGCGCAATTCGACATTCGGCATTCGTTTTGTAAGTTTAACCATCATTTAAATACTCTTTACATTCATAATCAGTCCTTTTAATGATATTTGAATTTAAATTCTATTATTATTTTATTCTAAAAATGAAATTTTTCCGCGAGGAAAAAAATTTTCATTTCTTAGAAAAATTCTCTTTTTATTTAAAACTCGTATACGGCATTTCCTAATTATTTTTTAAGATTCCAGAATTCTTAAATTACCTAAATGTTTAAAGCTATTTAGAAGCATATTATCGTCATAAAACATGAGGTTTTACCCAAAACAGAGAAAAGGGGTATAAGTAATATTATGGTATGATGAAAGGAAAGTCGGGTTAACAGGTTGTAGTTTTTTACGCACCAGTCTCTGTATTTTTTATAGAAAGTAAAAAGGCTATGAATCCGCCACACGCCAACCGCACTCCTCTTATTTATCAATTACTCGATAGTGTTCAGGAGGGGCATAGAAAAAACACATTGAATGGGATAAAAAGACCTAAAAAACTTTGTTTGTTAATACAGACGAGGAGGGCTAATAATAAAAAGTGTGAAACCTAATCGTTTTATTATTATATAAGCCGCACACGCGAAGGATCCAAAAATATACACCCTTGTGGGATCTCAGGTGAACGATGTTTTATTGGCCCTTTTTTCCTTCCCCTTCTCACCGGGAGTAATCATATAATAAGTAAGATGAGGCTTGAGGACCCTCCAGCCTCCTTTTTTATCCACAAAAGTGGCTAATCCCCTCTTCTGAACCAAAAGGGTCTTTACATATAAACCCGCGTCCCTCCATACATATCATGTTTTTTCAATGTAATGCTTATTATACAATTGAAAGACTAAACTACCACGGCTTCAGATTTGGGCAATGCTGGCTGTGCATAAAAAGGGGCTCTTGAGTTCTTTCTAGTAAAATACACACATTAATATAGTTGGTTATATCTCGGTTTTTTGAGCCTAAATTTCCCCCATGAGATTCGCGTGTCAGGAACGTGTGAGGGATCGTTTGGAGGAGGAGTCCTCGGGTCTCCATTACTCTCATGATCGATTTTTTAAGTCTCCTCCCTTTGATGGGGGAGCAACCCTTCATTTGTGTCCCAACACAAACTGTTAATTCCTTTCCTGCAAATGGATCTTAATGGTTTTCTGCTTCACCACTCCCACCTCCGTCTGTTTCAAACTCTCTTAATGCCAAAGAAGCTCATTGGGTTTACATTAAACCTAACGGTTCCTTTAAGTCGAATGTAAGTGCTCAGGTTCAATTATAAAGATTCAATTTCAGAAGGATAGGTAGTTTCATTTATTGTACTCGTAGTTGAAATTATAAATGCATTAAAGTGAACCATATTCTTGATAAATAGATATCATACAATATTACATTTATTGTACCGTACATTTCTAAATATGTTAATTAATGTATTTTTATTTTACGTCATTTAATTCCAAATGTTCAAAGATGCTAAATTGATTTATTATGCATTTTTTTGAATAAATAAATAATAAATGGCTTAACGGTTGAAATGTAAAATAGTAAGGGAGAACATTCAGAGCCGTTGAAAAGTTTGAATGGGGAAGTGAAAAAACGCGGAATTTGAAATTCGGTCATAGAAAAAGGGAAGGTGTTTGCTCGTGTGCGAGTGACCTCAGTGACCTCCGCGTGAGGGAGCCGATGAACAGATTTGATGGGTAAATAGTGAAAAAAACGGGACAAAAAAGTTCAGTTAGGCTTTTTTCGAGGGTCCTCCTCTGGGTGAAGAGAGAGGAAATCCATGGCATTGCAGATGGGAGGCAACTCGACCTGAGTCTCACAAAGGCGGCGAGTGAGGTAGGCACTTTGTCCTCTCCGAGAGGATAATCGGTGATTTTTACCCAAATAAAAATTGGTTCTAGTATTCATCACCTGCTGATCCTCAGAGGCCGACCGTTTCATTGAGCAAATACTTGACTATAATGTCTCTTTGGATAAAAAGTCGGAAAGAGACGACGACACACGTCGGAGCAACGCGCATAAACCCCTATTATAATGAATACATTCATATATTCAACTTATAGAAGACTCATGAGCCTAATATCGTATGTGTCTATGTGTATCGTTGATATGCTATTGGACCAATTCATACTCTTATATTGGGGTGACTCAATGGGAGCTTTTTGGGGAGAATTGTTGAGACTTTTTTCATTTATATTGTAGTTGTATATGCAAGGTCCATTATGGAATTTCGCCCCCGCGTCGTGACAGTAATCGATGGGTTCGGTCCCATCTATAGCATTATACCTACTATTTATTATTATTTTTCGGATCCCTCACTCACCTCCAGGCGGAAACGCTTTTTAGTCTCGACGGAGATTTATGAAGATTTGGGAATAAGTTCATTGAGTTCTTTCCGCCTCTCCTCCTTCTCTTTCTCTCCAAATCTACAAGGTGTGAGGGAGAGCGAGGAGTCGAGTAAAAAACCCATTAGAGGAAGGGACTAAAAAATAAAAGTCACAATTAACCATTGTGGGATTGGGAACGGTGGACAGGCATTTGGTTCAATCCCCACCACTTTATGATCGATGGTTCTATTTTTCTGCATTCAATCAGTGGAGTCTTCAAGTCTCCTTCAGTTAACCATGGAGGTTTTAATGCCTTCAAATTGTGAAAAGATAAAGTCATATTTTTATTCTTCCATTCATTCTTTCTCTCCGCTTCTCACAATTCCGGTCATTCACTCGTCGGGTTTGGAAACTTTTATCTATGATTCGACTATTTTTACCATTTCTTTTCATTTCTTTCTTCCTTTAAAAAATGATTACGCTACATAAATATAAATGATCGCTTTGATTGGAATTCACTTGTCTGGAGTTTTATAAAGAAAATCCATTTTGTCTGACTGGAAATTCTCTTTGATTTCTTTTAATAATAAACTTATTGGCATTCATTTAAAGTCCGATGAACTTTGCCTACTGAAAGATATAATATTTTGAATAGACAATTCATCTTTTTATTAAATTATAAAAAGAGAGGAAATAATAAATAAAATAGTATAGTACTACGAATAAGGTATAATTGAGTTCAAATATGAAATTAATTAGTTTTAGTTGTTTTACGAGTTTGCTTTAACATTAAATTTATTTTTATAGACTTTTGAAAATTGTAAAATAAGGGAAATGTGGGGTTTTTTATGAGGCTGTTTAGGTCATGAAAGGCGAGTAGCTTAAGTTTGTTAGGTAATGTAGAGGACATTAAAACTCAAAAATTATTATTTAGTAGACAAGGTTAACGCAGCGTAGGAGGAGCCGCCAGCGGAACCGGACCGATGAGGGCGACCGTAAAAATAAAAGTCGGGTATCTGTGTTGGTCCTGGTGGCCGCAATGAACTCCCTCGTTTTCCCCGTTGGGACTCTTAAATTATGAGGCTCGCAGGAGCCTGGTGTCTCCTTTCACATGATCCGTCAGACAATAATGGATTTTGGGTCAGGCGGTCCCTCGTTAGAGACGGATGGCCAAGGCACGTTGACCCATGTGGAGGCCAGATCACTCGACGGGTCACCTTCCCTGACCGGAAGACGTTCGCTTCCTCCTTCCTCATAATACACCAACTCCACTTCCATGTTCTCTTAACTCATACTTTTCAAAACACTTTTTTTACTCCTCACTCACATTACAAACACTTTCTCGATCCTTTTCCTTTAACAAGCACTAAACTTTTACAACAAAACTCCTTTCAAACATTATTGCATATTTACATATAATACGTTAATTTAAGTTTAAAGTGGTTAAGTATTTACTTTACATCCTCTCTCTTTTGTTCACATGTATTTATATACGTCTTTTATGACGAAAACAAGAAAAGGTTTTACTCGAGGACGACAAAGCTGAGAAAAAAGTGGAGAAGAGATAGAAAACAAGGAGGTTGAATAGGATATGCAAAGAAGGGACACTCAGCATGTATTTGACTTATAATATACTCTCTCAATACATTTGGCATTTGAAGGCCTCTCGACCCCTTCGCGTTAAAAATAGCTGGACATGTCAACTTTCACTTCAAACGACCCCCATATACTTTACATTGGGATACCTTTCTTTATTACCTATATCTATTTAGCTCCCGGATCCTCGAGAGAATAAAGAAGCAAAAGAGAGAAAAAATGAGAAACTGTTAACTGATTCCAAAAATATAGAAAAAAGGGTTTGAAGGGGAAATTGTACTATTATAGTCCAAGATAAAAATAATAACCCTTTTCCCGTCCCATTTTTCAATGCCTTTGACCAACAGTTTGAGGAAGGGATTTGGAAAGTGAACTCTACATTTTCGATTTCTCCTATCCATCCAAATCCTTTTATTTGAGCCCTTCAAGTTGTGAGGAGAAGCGATAGCAGAAGGGCAGATTGTTGATACAGATTTCACTCGGAAGCTGCGTCCACATAGGGAGATATACATACTGGATAGTAGAGAGATCGAGTGCATTAAAGAAGTGTGTGTGGTGTGGTGGTGCGTGTGTGGAGTGTCTGGAAGATTTCTCGAGAGGGAGAATGTTCGTCCATCATTAGGTAATTATGGGAGACAGGGCGAGTGGTGGGCAGAGATCAGGGCTCGACCTAACCTACCTCCACGTGCGCCCTTTCCAGCTCCAATAACTCACTCTTCTTCTTCCTCTTCCTCATCCTCTCCCCAATGTGTCCCTCGTAATAACTCACTTTTTCAAAATATCCCCCAAATGTCGGAATAAGTCCAAACACATTCCTCCGACGTCTCGACCCCTATTTCCTCTCTTTTTCACTAAATAATGGACCCTAATCAATTAAATACAAATATTACTTTTTAAACACGCAATATATTGACTTCATAAATTAATTAAAGTCCTATATAGTAGTAGGTATTCCCTATACTATACCATGTTTTAATACAAAAATTCAATTCAAAAATTGAAGAATGGTATAAAATGTTTTTTTTAATAATTAGTTGTAGTTATCAAATTATCCAATCATATTAGTTAACTTGTAAAGAAAATTCAATATCTAATGTCAGATAGAATACAAGATATTTAGATACTCTTATCCTAATGTGTAGTTTAGAATCAACTTATTATTAAAATTAAAACTTTTTCAATGTATTTCTACCATTATATATCAATATAATATGCTTAATATAGCACCTAAAGTATATATGCATATTTCGCCGTTTTTGGGCTGCATATTGCATACATATATTGGGGGTTTTGCTTGCATAAATATCCGTGCTTTAATTATAAACTACAGATATATCAAAGAAATAGTTTACATAGACTTTACAACAATAAGTATCTGTATTTGAATATTTGAATTTACAATCTTTAAGTCAATAGCTGTTAAAATTTAACTTTCAAGTTTGTTCTAAAGAGAGGTTCATGGGGTTATTTTAAGTATTTAAGCACACATTTGAGAAGGGTCGACGAGTGGTGAAGGCTTTGTAGAGCTTAAAGGATAAGATAAAGTATTAAAAAATGTGTAAATTAACTGTCTCAGTCACAATCAGTGAGCGTGAGAGTCATGCGGGGTTTCCTTGTGAAAATAGTCATAGGATAAAAGGTTCAAAAGTTAAAAGATGTGTGTTGAAACCGGGACAAAAAGTAGGTGTATGAGATTAGGGCTGTTTTACTAATCTGGTGAAGTGGGAAGGTCGGAGGTTCTCAGGTTCGTCGTTTCGGGCTGATGAGAAAAGAATCTCTGTGTGGGAGCTTTTTATGTCTTTTCCACGTATTGAGGTGATGGAGATTTTGGAAAGAGGTCCAGTCCTTTAATGAGTCTCCTTCCTTGAACTTTAAGATTTTTTGTGGGGTGACAAGTGAGAGTGTTTCCTCTCGCTCCCACATGGGCCCACCTACACAACAAAGCTCCGGAATGAGGAAGGGTCAAAAGTGGTGCTTGGCCATTCTTACATGTCTTCCCTGGGTCCAGCTGCTCCACTGCCCATTTGGCCACCACATTTGCTCAAAATGAATAGAAAACAGGAGAGAGGGAGAGGTTTTAAAAAAGAGTCCATTCATCCACCTTTGGGGAAGACCATAACTCAGGCCGCTGTCCGAATTTGAGAGGAAATAGGAGGAACCCTTTACCCTGTTTTATCTCGCATAACTCTTGTGTTGTCTCCGTCCATCACCTCCCTCCCGTCACCTTCTACACATCCATCTTTTCTTCTTCTCCTCCCTTCCTCTTCATTAAAAAGAGGAGGAGGGAAATTACGATCTTTTAATTACCTAATTCGACCATCACTTGTTTCATATTGTTTTAAACGTTCCCACTTGCATACTCATTCTGTAAAACCAACATATAACAAAAAGACATAATTACAAAAGTTCTTTACACAAGTTCTAGCCTAAATATTTATTGACTCTAACTTGTCAACTTGAAAGATTATAGGTAGTTTATATTGACTCTTAAATATAAGTAATTACGATTTAAATATAATGAATTTTTTAACAAAATAGAATAGAAAATAGAAAGGATAGATTTGGTATTATAGTCAGTCTATGAAACGACTATTTTAATGAATTAATGGCTGACTCATTTACTACAACTTTTTGAGTACCTCTAATACAGTAAAGTATGTATTTATATGAAACTCCATACAATTCATTGTTCTTGTAATAAAAGGATTCGTTCCTACTGGGTTTTACTAAAACCTTATGTTGGATGTTGTCAAAAAGAGTTAGTTATATAGGTGTAATGGAGAGTTATGAGAATGGAAGCGTGAAGGATGTTTGTAGTCGGAAATGGAGGAAGTATGGTGCAAATATGGGAATGGTTTTGATGAGAAGGGGTGGATTACATTATTTCTCAAAGGCCTCTGGCCCCTTCAATACGAGCTCATGGATAGGTTCTCTATGGATTTGAGATGTGCGCGAAAGGCGTAGACGGGGGTGGAATATTTGGTTAGGACGCTTGACGAGGTTCGTTTTATTGAAGAGAGACAAGGGTGGAAATGAAAGGGTTCTCATATGTATTATATATATTTATTTCTCCCCGTCCTTCATCATGTCCTCGACGTAGGCCACGGGAGATTGGGAGGCTTCTGGTGCTAAATTTGAGGAGCTGCTGACCCTCTCTTTTCTGACTCATCCGCCCCATCAAAATACTTTACTCTTTGCTCTGCCCTTCATTGTGATCTGGCTTTATTTCCTGGAAGATGATTTTAGGGAAACGGCGTTTTAATACTCGGCTGGATATTAGTGAATCCGAATCCATGGTCAACTCGTATGTTCAGTTCAATGGTGTCAATCCTCGTAACCCCACGAACCCGGTGGGAATTGAATTGAGTAGGGGAGGATGCAGGAAGGATGGGGAAGTGACCAATGGTCAACCTCATCATCTCGTCCCTTTACCATTTTTATGGGGTGAGCGGGGCGAGGGGTTGAAAATCTTTTTGTTCTATTTTTGACCCGAGCTGCCCTCGACAGATGAAATAATGGATTGAAATATGACTGTGGCCGTCCCTTCCGCATCCCCATCCTCTAATAAGCCGAAATAAGACCATGAGAGAATCTGTTTAAAGAAATCCCTTGGATGACCAACGGCGAGCGAGACAATGGACCAAGGGTCACGCGTAAAATAAATGAAGGGCCAATGGGCAGTCCCTTCTAATCCATTTCATTTTCCTAATAATAGGAATCCGAGCCAACGGGACAAAAAGATTTCTCATAAGGGCAAGGGGCAGGTCAGATGGTCAATTGATGTGAATTCACTTTCGATAATAATATTAAACTTTTTCACCTTTTTTCTCTCGTGGTCAGTCCATCTCCACCTATTCCCTTTGTCCTCTTCCCTCACCTCTGACTTTTATGAATTGTCTCTCATAGGAAAAAAATGATTCCTCTTTGTTGAATCTCTAAATGTGTGCGGAAACTGCAGTTTCCATTCCAGGAAACTTTTCTCATGAAATATTTATTCTTTTCATCTCAAAATGTTGAATTCTGTTTGATCCACCATTTTTTCCTCTTCAATGCCTTAACGAATTTCACTATAAATTACTTTAACAAACTTTAGATTCGGTTTGAAACTCACATTCAGATACGATATTATATTTAAGAATAAATCCCAGCATTTTTACTCCAGAATCTGAATTTGCAGAATCATAAATATACTCATTCGCATTGAACTAAAGCGTTCAAAAACAAACAAGGTAGCGAGCCAAATTAAAAAAATATTCATATGCGGCCTAAACAAAAGTATTGCTTTAAATTAAGTCGCGCTCTCAAAATAGTAAAACAGTGATTTATGTGCAATAAAGTAATAATAACTATTAAAAAATTAGAATGATAAGACCACCGTGACATGTACACTATACTACTCTATAGTATGCAGTATGCATGATAGACTTAAGGTGGAAACGATTGAATAGTCAGTTTATAACGTGAAATCTTATATTGGGCATTTTATATTCTAGGAATGAAAAATTAAAAATGTTGGTTGAACAACGTGGAACGGTCACTCCTGGTTCTTCTCCTTCAATGGGTCTCAAAAGTCATATGAGTCTTCATAACATGCCCCAAGACTTATCTCCCGGAAACTCCAACTCGTCCTCGTCCGCTCCCAATTCGACATCTTCGAATGGTAACACTCCAGTGAAGTCGGACAAATACTCATGTATTCAAACCAACGAAGACTTCTCCGCTCTTCAAAGGCTTCAAATTGCCATTGAAAAGAACTCCTACTTTTCCATCTCCACTCTCTTCGGGGATCGAAGGCCTGAAGCTCATCTAGAGGATGATAAGAATTTGTCCCCGAGTCCGGGACTTGACGGCTCGGTCGAGGGCCATGAGTCAGTTGGAGGATCGGAAAAGTCGAGTGGGAGAAATTCAACTGACCATATTACAAGGAGCTTTGTCGAAACGCCAGAAACCAGCCCGAATTCCCCAAGTCAGGGAAATGGACCGAGTATCTTCCAATGTCCTTTATGCTCGGTCATCTCAAATGGTCGTCATTCATTCAATGAACATTTGGTAAGTTTAATTTTTTATTATTTGATTAACATTCCATTATTTCATTTTATTTGTTCAGCAAAATTTGATTTTGACTGATATAAATTCATAAATAATTCATATAAAATATATTATTAGGTGAGTCATACACAGCAGCTTGCTTGTGCCAAATGTTCTTACTTGACCAGCAACGAGGATCAGCTAATGGAGCACATGTCGGAAGTTCACGATGTGAACAATGATGCTGAAATGAGTTCTGAACTTGACGAAGCAAGCGTTCCTAAAATCAATTCACAGGGAAAGGTAAATACTTTCGTTTACAATTACATGCCTTTATTGTATTTGAATCATTATTCCATAATTTCTTAACTACGTTGGTTAAAGGTAGAAAACTAATTTTTCTTTTGTTTTAAGGTGAAAACGTTCAAGTGTAAGCAATGTGAGTACTTGTCAGTAACAAAGAAAGATTTCTGGGATCATTCAAAGTCTCACATCCGAACTGAGAAAATGCTCACATGTCCGAAATGTCCATTTGTGACAGAATACAAACACCATTTGGAATATCATCTGAGGAATCATTTCGGCTCAAAGCCATTCCAATGCACCAAATGTTCATACACTTGCGTCAACAAGTCCATGCTCAATTCTCATTTGAAATCTCATTCAAACATTTACCAATATCGTTGTTCTGATTGCTCATACGCTACAAAATATTGCCATTCTCTCAAGCTTCATCTTCGCAAATATGGGCACAATCCCTCCATGGTCCTCAACCCTGACGGGACTCCGAATCCTCTTCCAATTATTGACGTCTACGGTACTCGACGGGGTCCAAAGATAAAGCGAACAGATCTGAGCTATCCTGAAGAAGCCACGAGTTTATCACCTCAGCATTCTCCAATAATCGAGCACAAAAGTCGTCGACGTCTCTCTGAGTCTGACTCTGAAGCGCCAAAGGCTAAAAAGGTTTCTTTGGAAATAAAACGAGAAAAGATTCCAGAGAAGGAAATGATGATGGAAGATGAGAAACATTCGGCCGAGATCTCACCCCGAGTTCCAATTGGACAACTTGGAGGACCTGGGTTGGAATTGTACGCTGCCGCTCTCAACCAGTATATTTTTTCGAATCCTCTCCTTCCACTTGCCAACTTCCAGGCTCAACTGGCCAATGGACATCGGGAGCAGCTGTTGGCTCATATGCTTCAAAGGGAAGAGAGCGTTGTATCGTCCACGCCGTTGGATCTCCGGAACCCGAGGAAAGACGAAGAGCCGGAGGAGAAGAGGAGAAAAAGGAAGGGGAAGGCAATAAGGTACAAAGTGAAGGAGGAAGAAGAAGAGGAAGCTCTGGACTTTAGCAATAATAATTGGAAAGAAACGGGTCATCATCGGAATGAAATGATGATGAATGATGGGGAGATGAAATGCAAATATTGCGAGATTTCATTTCCTGATCGTGTTCTGTACTCAATGCATATGAATTACCATTCAGGGGACGAGAGCCCGTTTAATTGTAAGAGTTGTGGGAAGAAGACGGCGGACAAAGTTTCATTCTTCCTTCATCTCACTACAGAAGCTCACTAGATATACTAAAATACATATTTAAGTAGCTGATTTGGCTGAAAGATGATTCTTTGCTCAATTTGCTCCATCTCATACAGATTTCTATTTAACAACTTACCAATGATCCTCACTGTCATATAGGAAGCAATAATATTCAAATTGTTCATTTTACATGTTAAAAGATAATTTTCTAGTCGTAAGAAAATGTTCATGGTTTTTGGGAAGAGTCGAGAGATTACAAAAAAAGTAATTCAGATTTTATATATTATACTTACGACTTTATGTGAATTACTTTCCATATAAAATACTATACAAATAGCGTAATATATTGTACATTATTATTTAATCACTATCCATTATCAATCCAATTGATATTAAACATTACGGGTCTTTTAGGTTTAAGGTGGTGTTTGTTACTTTAATATATACCAAGTGTTCTATCGAAAACACAATTTATCATTGTAGTAAAATACTGATAGTTCATTAATATTGACATGTTTATTATAATATTTTTTGTAGTTAATCTATATAATTAATATTTTACTTTTAATTTATAGTCGATTTCGGAAACGGGTATTAACGATGTTAACAACTTCAGTCATATAAATGGAGATTGTAAACAGAATTTATATTAATTCAGCATTAGTAAATATTTGTACTTCAGTGTTTATCAATTTTCAAAGTTTTCTTCTATTGGCATTTCAATGTTGTTATATTAAAACGTATTTAATTTCTAAGTTTTTTGTAAAAAGTGTATGATTTAATACAAAACAAATAATCTATACAAAGCAAATATTAAAAATAATTTATGAATTTACTCAACACACTTGAGACGTAATTTAATTACTCTCAAGAATGTTCGGTTAAACGGGTTTCGAGCAAGATAACTGTATAGAGCCTTATTAGAGCTAGATAACTTTCACAATAACTTTCAATGATTTATTGATTCATATTTTTATAATCTCTTCAAATGTTGAATAAGCCGTGTATTAAATTAACTGACCAACTTTTTAATTTATACATATATAATACATACATAGCTATAATTAATATTAAAAGAACAATTATATACATTGTAGATTGTACAGTTTTATGTTGAACTTGTAAAAAATTAAATAATTTACAGGATAGATAAATAGTATTAGAACACAATACTTTTATTGTAATTTTGTAATAATGTTGTTTGTGCTAAAATAATCTAGAATTACAATTTAAGCATCTTCTAGAAAATAATTAATTATAAGATCATTAGAATGTAATTGGCAGATTGGTATTAAATGTTTAGAATTGAGTCTTTGGCGCTTGTTCAATTGGGTTTATCAAAAATGTAATTAAATATTCAAAGCATTAGTTCTTCAGAGAGAGAAAAAATTGTACTCAAATTATCACTAATTAAATTATTATGATCTTATCAGCATTAACTAATTATAAGCATTAGTTTGGAACTACTATAAATTTAATATACAAAAATACATATTATATATATTTATAAATCTATTTACTGTAAGGTATTTTTTAATTAAATATACTCTAGATAACAAATAAATATAATATATTCACTTGATATCAAAGATAAAGCTCAAAGCTTTTTCTGAAAGCACTGAAAGTTCCTATTAAAATACTTGACACGTGTGTTAACACATTCACATTTTATATAAGAGAGGTGACTATATTTTATACAAAATAAATATCAAAATACATTTAAAACCTTCATCTTCAACAATGCAAAGAGATTGATGAGCTAAACGCGTGGTCAGTACTAATTTGTATATTATGAAGATGATATAACTATTAAATAAATCAAATTATTTCCAAAAAATGTGAATGTTTTTTATTCATTTCTTTATTCATATGTACACATTATCATGTTAAATTAAGTGACACTTTGATTTCTATTCAAAAAATTAGCTGAAATGGTTTCTGGCTTCTTAACACAAAGAACCCTTAGCTAATGTTTTTGTAAGTCTACGTATATGAGCTTGATTAAATTAAAAACGAATTTCTGTTCTAGAATGATATTAATAAAAAAGAATCTCTCATTACGCTAACAAGACAGGTAAAGTTGGGAGCAATTACTATCCATCTTTAAGAAGTTTAACTAGATGTATTCTTTAATAGATTATTTCTCTACAATGATTGATCATCTAATAATACATGTTGCAAACAAGATAAAGATTCACAGGTTTACAATTGTCCAGCCACTTATAATATTTAATTATTTTATATATAAATTACATATATTTAAACTTTTTACATAACGTTCGAATTTATTATATTATTTGTTAGACCGAATAATCATTATTTTATATATTCATAATTATATTAACATAATCACTTAATTTTAATTAGTGCTTCAAGATCTCGCTGCAAAAAGGAAAGCATTATTTTAAAATGGCAATCGTAATTTTAAAATTTCATGTTCTAAAACATTGGACAATTTTTGATTTAAAATAAATAGCATGCAAATAGATACTTTTCCTTAAAATAACATAGATCTTGAGATACACAGTTCATGAATTTAACATTTTTTCAAACATAACGACCAAAATGGCTAAAATAATGTAAATTAACATTTAATTATTTAAGAAGATGTGAAATCATGAGGCGGGATATTTTGCATAGGTTGAGGAGCCCAAAACGCTTGTTGCTCCATTCCAGGATTTCCCATCGGCATTGAGTTCGAATTGTTCTGTTGGGGAAAATTAGGATTTGGAGGATAGACAGAACCTGGAGGCATCCCCATATTAACGGTCACATTAGGAGGAGGTACAATCGGCATATTCATCGCTTGCTGTGGAATGTTCATATTTGGAATTTGACCCATTGAATGCGAGGGACTCATCATGCCCACAGGAGTCCCGCCATTTGGATAACCATGCGGAGGAACAACATTAAAATTCCCAGGAGCTCCCAACGGCTGCGGTGATCGATTTGGCTCATAGGAAGGATAAGGCTGATAAGGCGGCGAATGGAAATTAGGAACAGACGCTGATGGGCCCTTGTTGTAATTTGGGAATTGAACCTGAGGAAGAGATTCTCTCATCAGATTATGGTACATATTAAGGGCATCCACTAGCTCCGAACCAAGACGCGTCAATTGGGCATGTCTCCGATCAATCTTTTCCAATTCAGTGTCAATCAATGGACCCATCTGTGTCACTTGTTCTTCTAATGGCCCAAGTTCTGGAGGATCCCTCACCCGCCCTGTTGGATCCGCTTCATGCAGAATGTTCAAAACTGTATCGATTTTACTTTCGTCAACTTCTAAGACTTGTGGCCCAGCAGAATCAACTGTCTTCACTTCCACTTCATCGTTAAATTGCACTTGCTTCTTCGTAGCTGACTCGAATCTTTGGGGTTCTGCACTAAGGTCTGCTGTGACGAAATTAGCAGGGAAAAGTCCCGTTCCTCGTTGATTCGTCCCTTCCCACCAATTCGTATCAGAATCATCAATAACGTGAACCATTTCTCCAGCATAAAACGTGAGCTCATTTTCCTCCACAGCTTCAAAATCATATAAAGCTCTCACTTTCCTCAATTCTTTGTCTTTTTTCGCAGTCGAGTAGGAACTGTCAGGGTTGAGAACAGAAGGGTAAAGGCTCCGATTGGGAGGAGAACTCTGTTCTTTGAGTGACAGTTCAATTGCTTTTGCCAAATCATCTGCTTCTTGTTGGGCTGCTGAAGTTGAACTTGTAGCTCCTGATGAACTCACTTCTTGTTTTGCCTTTTGGTGATGGTGGTGATGTTTTTTACTTGATTTTGATGTTCCAGCATCTGATGGTGGATACTCATGGCCGTAAGATCCAAGTAGCTTTGAATAAAGAGCAGGAATGAGGTCCAGCTGAGGATTCGACTTGAATTCATTTTCTGCCCATCTCTGTATGGCCTTCAAAAATTTGTCTCTCACAGCTCGCTCGAGATTTGCTCGAGTTAAAAATTTCTTTGCTTCCGTTTCAAATTCCCTGGAAGCGATTTCAAGGTGGAAAGCATGGCCGCAGTTGCTGACGCAGGCTTCCAATAACTAATAAGTTGTTAATTTGATTAGCATCAATTGGTTTATTTAGAGTGATATTGGATTTTATTATAAGAGGCTAGAATGTTACCGTGATGGCTTGAATAGAAACATGAGGATCTTGGCTATGTAGTCGTTTAATTATCGCACGGAAGCATTGTTTTGGAGCCTCAGGTGATGTGGAAACTTTATCGCAAATGTCCATTATGACGGCCCAATCCTCTTTCGTATTCGTTTCTTGTGTGGCTTTCTCTGTAATGAAAAATGGATATCTTATGTATTAGTATGGTTGCTTTTATATTACGATTTTTCAATACGTGTGTTATTTAATATAAATGAAGAGAAGATAATACATTTTAAATACATTTATTTTAACTGCTTACCCACAACTTGGTCGAAAGAAGAGGAATGTGAGAAAATTCCCATTTTAAATTGTATTCTGTCGAGTTTTCAATTTCTTATAATCAGCAAGCTAGTGATAAACAAAAAGATCTTTATATAAAACTTTCTAAATTTTTATGTCTAATTAAATAATTTCTTAATTATCCTTAATTAATTGATTGATTAGAAAATAGCTGAATAAAACCCTTGGAGGTAGAGGAATGGAAGATTCTATTCTAAATCCTATTTGGTTTAATATTTCTAATATTACACATTGCATTGTTCTCAAATAGAAAAATTGCATTTATAGTATAGTCAAAATAATACTCTACATTATTTCACACCTTGTTAAATAAACAATGCTATAATGTTTCAGATATGATAGTAATGTTAATTAAGGAATTAATTATCTTATGAATCCTATACAATGATATTAACGATTATAATATAACTTGAATGTTGAATAATGAGGAAACCAATATAAAATAATGATTTGCCAATTTGATGACTCACCACCTCACCTTCTCGTCATCATATTCATAAAATTGCAAAGCACAGTTAACAAATTATCCGTTCATCCTGGCTTCATAATCATAATCATGAAGATAGATTTCGGATATTATAATCATGAAGTATAATATCAAATGACTGAAATATTTTAGAGATATAAAATATTAATTCTACTCCAAATTCACAACTTATCGAAACATCGAAAGTCACTTGATAATGGTTCGTTTCGTGTTACATGCACAAACTATGGTCTCAACATCGATTGTTTTAATTATATTATAATGAATAAAAGTAGTAAAACCTCATTTATATAAAATATAGCTTATATTATCTTTTAGATTATACCTTTTAGAAATTCTTTGAATGCCTACAAATATTAAAAATGAACTTACAACTTGAGAATGTCAGAAATGAATTTCTAACGACGAACTTAAATGTCGAAGGGACCTTCAATTCACTTCAATGTAGAAAAATCTACATTGACAAAGATCATATGACGATGCTGATGAACTGGATAAGTAAATACAGATGACTAATCCCCAGATAACGTCGATGGAGCTCAACAATTATGAAGTGTAATTGGAAATATTTAAAGAGGAAAGAGATGTATGGAGGAAGTCTTGTGATACTGAATGTGTCTAAGTCTCTATTAAATTATATTGTGATGACTTGCCGATTACAATATGCTATGCTATATGCCTTATTTGAAAAGAGCCACCATCTCTTGCTTTCAACCCCACACTCCCAAATGGCCGCTAAACTACGCTTTCCCATGTGCTTAAAACCATACACATTTATTTTGCCGATTTTTACACCTCGACTTTGATATTCACCTCAATTCACTTGAATTTTGACGATCTTCATCTCCTCAATAAAACGATTATAAATTAACTTCGTGTTTTAATTGAATATCAATTCTTTTTTGATAAGTTTTCTGTGATCTCAATTGGTAAGAGTTCTTTTATTTTTGAAAAATAAAATTGTATGGCGAATTGCCTAATATTGAATAATGTGTTTTCAAAAGACAACTTATTTACAATGGGAGTTTGATATAATTTTATTTATTACTGTATTATTTTAATTCTATATATTATATTTCGATATATTATTTTTATTTTTATTAATTGTTTATTTCAGACAATGGAGCTTGATTTGGATGAGCAGGAGGATGGATTTTCTGTTTCGTCAGAGGAGGAAAATGACAGTTATGATGAAGATGCTCAATTACAAGAAGCTTTTGCTTCAGGAAAATTACAACCTGGCATCGTGTATCTTAAAAAGGGGGACGAAAGAGATAAAAAGCCGGTGTATAATGACATTCCTGCCATGCTCAAGCATCTCAAAAAAATCCAACTCCCGTCTTCATTTGGCTGGATCGAACGACTTGACTGTGTGAATAATCTGGCACCTCTCGCACCCGAAATTGCCATTGAGCTCGACGAACACAAATCAAGGAGAGAAAGGGAAATTAATGCGACTAACATGAAGAAAAAGGCCAAATCAGCGCCTGTATCTAATTTAAAATCAGTGGAAGACGATCCGATCCATAATGATTTCAAAAGAGAGACGAATTTTTATCGCCAAGCTCAACAAACTGTCCTAACTTGTCTTCCAAGACTTCAGGCTATCGGCGTTCCTACTAAGCGTCCAGATGACTATTTTGCAGAAATGGCCAAAACTGATAATCACATGGGGAAAGTGGCCCAGGTTTTGATAAAGAAAAGAACTGCGGCGGAGAAGGCTGAGAAAATTAGGAAAATTCGCGAACAGAAGAAATTCGCTAAACAAACTCAAGTTCAAGCCATTCAGGACAAACATAAGGCCAAGCGGGAGTTGATGGAGAGCGTGAAGAAGTTCAAGAAAGGTCAGAAGAACGCCCTCGACTTCCTCGACGACATGAAGGAAATGAATAAAAATAAAGGGAAACTCAGGACTGATCCGACCAGATTCACCGAAGGAGATGATAGTGAAGACGACGTTCCATTGAGAAACGAAAAAAGAGCAGAACCAAAGGAGAGAAATCAACGGAAGTCGGAGAGAGGAACGGGGCCCAATAGAAGAAGAGTTATGAAAAATGAGGTTTATGGTTATGGAGGAAAGAAAAAAGGCGCTAAGAGAAATGACAGTGAGAGTTTAGATGCTGCTGTTATGGAAGCCGGAAGTGGGAAAGGTTCAAGGGGTAGAGGACGAGGTGCTTCTACAGGTCGAGGTGAATCGAGAGCTCGGGGTGACTTTGGGGGTTCAAGAGGAGGGTCAAGAGATAGAAGCGAATCAAGGGGTTCTAGAGGAGGATCAAGAGGAAGGTCTTCAGATAGAGGAGGAAGAATGGACAGAGGAGGTCGAGGAGGCAGAGGAGGATTTAGCAGTAGAGGAGATAGAGGAGGATTTGGGAGTAGAGGAGATAGAGGAGGATTTGGTGGACGAAATGGAGGAAGAGGATTTGGTGGAAGAGATCGCGGAGGAAGTAGAGGAGGATTTGGTGGCAGGGGAGGAGGAGGAAGTAGAGGAGGAGGAAGTCGAGGAGGATTCGGTGGCAGGGGAAGAGGAGGAAGTCGAGGAGGATTTGGAGGTAGAGGAGGAGGAAGTCGAGGAGGAGGAGGTGGTCGTGGAGGTGGACGCGGAAGAGGTGGTTCAAGAGGACGTTAAAGAAGGAAGTTGCGAGGAGGACATTTTTTAGGAAATCTATTTGAATTAAATAATATAAATGTAACATTTAAAAGAATGAATTTTATAACTATAATAAAAAGTGATAAGAATGAATATAATATACTTTCATTTAACAAGTATAAGCATTTTATTAATTTTATATACTCAACATCCTAAGTATCGGGAACTTTCTCTTGTGCTCAACGGCAGTTTGCAGTTTCAATGTAATTACTTACCTACATCCATGAAATAACGAACGAGTAATTATCATAATCAAAATCTCACATAAAAACATTGTTGACCCATTTTAAACTGTTCGTTGATTTGTTTCAAATAAGAGATCAAAACAGAGTGGAGCATATATTGGTATTAAAAATATGCAATATCAATTATATATATACATATATCATACAGAATCATACCTATAGTACATGTAGGATAACATGAGAATAAAGTTGTGAGGTGAAGCTGAATCGAGGAAATTCGCCGGTCTTCTCCTATGATTCAAATACGTGTGTATAAAAGAAAGTTATAAAACAATTATGTATTTCATTTATATTTCTAATTTTTATCTTATAAATATTCGTATTATATCTCATCTCTGCATATTTTCGTCATAAATAAATTTTTCAGTTTTATCTATTTTTATCATCAGCACTCTCAAACGATGATGAAATTATTCAAGATTTAAAACTATTTATGACAGCGGATTTATAGTATGATAAAGGTAAGTATTTATGAACCATTTTCGTAATCCATACCCAAACAATCGTAAATAACTTACTAAAATAGGACTTACTAAAATAGGCATTGAATACGAAAAGAGTTAATTGTTTTTATCATTCTCAAGATATGTCAGAAGAATTGCTTGGCCTTGACGTTTCTCTGTTCGGAAACTCTGCTGATGACGATGATTCTGATAGTGGCGATAGTTCACAATCGGCTGCCGAGGATCAATATAATGATGAAGAAAATAAAGATGAAGATTCTGATGAATATGTCGACATTGGCGAATATGAGGACGAAGAGGAAATTCAATGTATAGAAGGAAAAGCATTGGAAGTTAAAATAATTGATCTCAATTCGACAGAATTTTTTGAATCAGAAGATGCCTCAAATTCTGGAACTGAATTACCGTCTTCATTTTATTCCCTAAATATATCTCCATCAGCGAATGTAGAACCATCAACGTCTAAAGATGCTCCCCCGAAAAGAATAATTAGAAAATTGGGTCCCATTTACGACGACGACAAAGATACAGATGTTGGAGATCTAACCGAGTTAGTTCTTAAAGAGGAAGAGGACAATTTGATACGAGTTGATTATCCAGCTTATGTCAAGGACTATAATAAAATGTTGCAGACCTTGGGTGGACCGGAAAAATTAGCAGCGGTATAATTCTTATTCGAATAAAAAGTTTCCAAAACTAATCAAGTAAAATTGTATTGCTTAAGTAAATGATAATTGGAATAATTTGAATTTAAAGGCATTTAACGGTGATTTTAAGAAAAGACTCGAACTGAAATTTCGACCATGGGACTTGTATGCAAAACCTGCTTATGGGGACAAAGAAGAAACTTGTGGAGTTCTAATTAAAGTGAGAAGAAAAAAGGTTAAGGAGCCAGCGAAAAAAGTCGAAGAACCCAAATTGATTAAACCCAAGAAATTAACTGAAGAAGAGGTGAAGAAGATTTTGGAAGAAGAAAGAGAAATGTTTAATCAAATACGATTCAAAAGTAAAGAAACGAACTTTAAAAATTATAAGAAGAAAAAGGGTCATCCTAAAGCAAGTGGATCAAGAAGATATTTTATTAAGACTTCAGATGAAGAACAAAAAAAGTCAGACTTAAAAATAGAGGTGGTCGGAATAACATCAAACTATTTTTCATTTAACGGTAATTAATACAGATATTTACAATTTCATATCATTTTTAGAATACCAAATAAAGAGAGTATTAAATATTTAATAAAATTGTCTAATTGCTATTTATAACCAATGATTAGGTTTGTGTGATTTTCAATATTTGCCTACCAAACTAATCAATGGGAAACTGGAGTCCATTGAAAAGAACATTTTTCCTCTATTCGGAGATCCAGACAAAGGACAAACATTTGTGGCTGATTCGAATGAATCGCCTGATAACAAAAATTTTTGCCCTGAGTTTATTATTCCAAATGTGATGGCAAGATTTGATCGACCACATGTAAGAACTTTTTAACAGTTTTAACCAAACATGTTTTTTGTAAATCATTATAACTTTTATAAAATTAGTTAACCTTAAAATTTTAATATTAATATAATATGTTATTCAAATATTGGGTCTCTTTTTCAGAAAAACCCAATAAGCCTATTTGAAGAACCAATTAGTTCAAATGAACCTCAAATAAATTTAGTTAAATCAACACGTGAAAAGAGAATTACTTTCGCTCACATGTTCAGCTTTTTAGTTAGCCCAAAAGATCCTTATTGTGAAAAGACAATTCCAACTGAGCCAATGGAACAAGCAATTTCTGATGTTTCAAAGAAATTTTTGCTTGGGGTTCCGGTCGAGGTTATGAAGCATGTCTTTGAAAGGCAACCTATTTGGTCCAAACTTGCATTGGAAGTAGAAACGAAAAAGACTCAAAATGAGATCCGATATCTTCTCCCATGCGTTGCTTATTTTGCCCTCAATGGACCATGGAGATCATTATGGATTCGATTGGGATATGACCCAAGAAATCATCCAACAGCATTTGCATTTCAACTTTTGGATTACAGAGTTCCACGTATGATATCAAAATTTAACCTCAATTGTTAACAGAACGACTTTGCGACTTGTGGCTTAATTAAAAAAAACTTTTTCTCTTTTAGAACAATACAAAAGTGCAATCATCAAAGCAAATGCGGATGAGTCTATATCTTCATCCACCAGCGACACATTAAATATAAATACTTTTTCTTTCATCCGCGGGACAATTCCTCCTAAAACTCAAATGTTCTATCAGGTATAGTATCAAACTTTAATTAGTTTTAACTTTAACTCTATAATACATTAATGTTACACATTGTTTTGTTTATTTAGTTGTGCAATGTGCACATTACTGAAATTGAACAAGTGAGAGCCACAATTTACCACAAAATTCGACACGATCCAAGAGCGATTCCTTATTCGCCTCGATTCGGATTTCTTTCAGATGCCCTTCTCGATTTTTGTCGTTATTCTATTAGTCGACATATTGAAGTTGAATTAATGACAACTGGTATGATCAATTCAATACATTCGAATAATTACAGATAATCCAATGTCATGCTTTTAGCAGTTTTAGTAGCTAAATAATAATTTTGAATACTTTTTCACTACCTAATACATAATTTACTTTTGATAATTGGATACAACGGAAAAAATAAATAAATTTTCAGGTAAAATAAGGACCGCAACTTTTCCTGTGTTGAGCCTTAATGCTGATGGGACTGTTCCGAAAGCTGCTCTTAAATCTGCAATTTCTGGAAGCAAGGAAAAGAAAAAGCGGATTCGATTAAGAAAACAAGTCACAACTCCAGCCTTCCCTGACAGAGAAAAGCCGTCAACATCAAAAGCAGCCATTGCTTCTTTAGCCAAGACTCGGCCGGTGAGACAAAGGAGAGCGAAAATAGAACAATTGAAGTATGTCGACGAGGATGATCAAGACGATGACGATGATGATGATCCAGATTACGTTGAAGAACAAGCCTTAGGTTTCGAAGATCCTGTTGTAAGTGAACTACTCGGATAAAACCGCGGTTAAGACTGCTTATATTTTAATTTAAATTCTCAGCGTTCTTTTTATTAAACTTTTTATACGTTATTATCTTATGTATTTATCATCATGATAAACAATATAAAATATTTTTTTATAATTAAATGTCAATACATGTCAAAAAGTTTTAAAAAACATCAGTTGCTTGATTCCATATAAAAAGACATTCATTATTGTCCATTGATGGCAAGGAAGTGCATAAAATCTCTTTTGTTCTCAACGGGTGTTCTCGTGGGCCTACCAAGATCTTTCCTTGCCCCTCGTCGGATTTTGATCTCTACCAGAGTGGGACCTTTCACTTCATCCAATTTCTCAAATACGTCTTTAATTTCCTCTTTGGTGGATGCCGAGAGGGAGTTCTTGTAACCAGAGGCCATGGCAATGCTCGGGATGTTGAAGAAATCGTTGCTAGCAGCTGTGGGCTATACGAGTCAATCATGTTTATTAAAAAAGAAAAACATATAAAAAGATATGTATTATTGACTTGAAATTGAATATTGAAACCTGTCCGCCGACGGAGTCGTGAGCCCCGTTGTTGAGGACGACATGAACGAAGTTGGCTGGACTTATTCTGGAATATAAAATGTTTATTGCTTTCATAGCTCTCCGTCATATGCCACGTTTTCCTAAATGATAGATCTATAAACTAGGTATAATAACGCCCATCATATTCACAAGGGCAAGGGGAATATAAATTTCATTCCTAACCCTAAATATCGAAAAAAATTCTTTTCCTCAATTTAGAATTTTTCAAAGGGTTCGCAATATATTTCATAATTGGTAATTTGAGATTGAAATAATCTTTGAACGATGATCTTACAAAACAATTCAACATTTTTTCTTCATAATTGATGTTTTTATGCATTCAGAGGTAATTCTGCATTGATCTTAAGTTTCTATAAACTTAACAAATAGAATCCCATTTGAAATGTTTAGCATTCAAAAGACTCATCTCAAATTGCTTGATGTTAAACATGAGAGGGGAAGAAAATGTTTATCAAACATACCTAAGTAGGTATCCATGTTTCAAAGAAATTCAATTTTTAGACAAAAACATTGTAATAAATACAAACATGAATACTGAATACGTAAACTGTATCAGTAGATATAAAAAAGTAATCTAGATATATTATAAATATTATGTATACTGACACTGACTATTAATATATTAAAGGTTCATATTGGAATTTCTGAAGATTTTGACAATTTTAATATTGGAACAATTTATATATAATTCACAATCAGCCTTATTAATTATAAAAGTTCTTTTTGATCTTTAAAGATACTAGATAGGTATTTACCTAATTTATTATCGCACTATACATTATACATTACATACAGCTATGCCTCTACATAATACATACATAATATGTAAATATCTGTATAGCTTACACTTCTACTATCTACCTAGTTATATTGTAATATATCTCACGAATTTTGAAATTCAATATTCAAGACATCCATTTGGAATGAATATTTCAAATGATAAAAACGGAACATCTCTTACTGTAACATCAAAAGCTTTTAAAAAGAAATGAATAACTAACAAAATTGAATAAACTTGTGAAATGAGATCTTTATGTTGATGTTTGTATTCGAAATTCGTGTATGCCCACGCTATCCTTAATAATGTACTCTGAGAAAGCGACATGAATTGCATTTAGCATTCGTGGATTGAATGAGATGAAAATGGAGCTTTCTTACTGTCCCACTGTAGCGACGGATCCCATGTGCATGATGAAAGCTCCGTCTCCATCAAGGCAGAAAACTCGTCGATTCTCCTTCTGCAGGGCAATCCCAAGAGCGATGCTCGTCGCGTGCCCCATAGACCCAACCGTGAGGAAATCTCTTTCATGTCCCGAGTCCTTCTTCTTCCTCAACTCGAACAATTCCCTTTCATTTCATGACATTCAATTTATTAATAAAGTCTCTTGACACAACTCCTGCCCTCGTTCATCCTCATTCATCCTCATTCCCCTCCAATTGGGATGAAGAAGTTCATAATGCAAACTCACAACTTTCTCTGGACTTCCACAAAAGGTCCCGCTCCCCATTTAATCCCTTTTACATAACATTTCCCTTCTACTTATCTTTTTTATTAGAATTCAAAAAGAGACTTGGGCCAAACTTTCTGTTTTCAACAAGTTTGTACGACATACTTATATTAGCTAAAGAGACCCTTTTGGTAAATATCTCTAACCAGAGGAATTCGCTAATCCCAAATGTTTTTTTATAGGGGGATAAGACAATCTCATATCGTCCTTTTAAGTCAACACAAGACCAAGTGCACAAATATTAGACAAAAGGCCCAATTTCAGCTTTATTAAAGAAGGTCTGCCAAACTACGTGAAATGACTCTTTAATTATGGGAAACAAAGAGTGAGTAAATGGTTGTGGTGATATAACAAAATGATCAATTAACTCTAACAAAAGGCCCTCTCCTTTTATTCTCATTTTCTCTTATCTTTCTAACCCAGAATTAGTCCAATAAAGATTGTTTATGATTTATTTAAACAATCTTTTTGTGGTCCGGTGAAAAATTGCGGATAAGAATCGAGCGTCCAACGATTGTTGAAATACTATTTATAATGCAGTGGTTCTCACATGGGACGAGTCGTTTAGAGGAGAAATAAAATTGATAATCACCTTGAAAGCATCCCTGTCGTTCCAACGACAACATCTCTATCATGGAGGTTTGATAGAATGGCACTCAATGCATCTTCTCTCTTCATTCGTCCTTCTTCACTCTCTTCCAGAATTCCCTTTTTTACCATTTTGTAGGGCGTGAAGGTCTGTCGCTTGACAAGCAGAGCATAGGGAGTTCCCGTCCTCTCCAAGTGCTTCTTTGCCGTGTAAAGGGCCTGCTCCGCACCTTCAATGTAGTCAGGCAAAGGCTGGAACGGAATACCAAGAGCAGCTAAATATTCACAACCAACAATTTTGTCAATTTAAGTACCACATAGGGCTTTACAGCACCATAAAATGGCATTCTTATAAACTCCTCCATTTTCTCAACCACACTAAAATTCTTCCTTTTTAATTTCATTATGTCATGCTGCCTACTCGTATTTAATGTACACGTGTCATAATTTAAAAGGTAAATTACGGTAAAGTAGAGCTTCAAAATGAGTAAAGCATACAAGTATACCTTAAATATGCTAAATATACTATTATAGGATATTAAGTAGTTATTGTGTAATACCAATATGGTCCATACTCAAACTTTTAGTATTAATTCATTTAGTCAAGTTTAATAGTACGTCGTATGCGATGTAAAATTTAAACTGAATTAAAAAGATTAATCCATACATTAATATTTAGATACATTTTATGTCTTCATCGTCCGCAATGCTAATTTTTGATGATTTGGAGTCACGATTTGGGAATTCTCTTTATGTTAGAATGCTTTTAAAAACTTTCAATTGAATAAAGAATTTTGAGAAATGAAACCCCCCACCAATTTCATTTAAGTTTGTGTTGAAATACCTATTGTCAAACTTATTTATAGTCATTTGAAGTTAAAATATCATGGACTAACTGGCACCGTATGGTAATTTAAAAAATACCATATATAGTACATATTAATAAATATGTAAATATTGCTATTTATATCAATGTATGTTCTACGTATATGACTATTTATTAGTACTATCTGTATGTAGCAATTTATTTGATAATACAAGATGTAATACAGCATAATAATGAAATAATGATTGCGCTCAGCAACTTCGATTCAAATGATTTTTGTAGGAGTAAGCATACCTATAAAAAGTTTCTCCAAACTTTCCATGAAATAACATTTGAACACTTCTTGAGTAACAACATAAATGCATGAGTTCCAATAAAATGTTGATTTCTTTTTTCTAAATACGAATGTACTGGTGCTGTAAGTACTTCCATATTGTGTTTACAAACTAGTATGAACACATGAAGTTCTTCAATTACAGATATTTATACGAAAGATGTTACGAGTTTAATGTTGTAGCCACATGTGAGCAAAGCTCAACTCTCCAATTATTGCACACATTGCACATACATAATAAAGTAACTCTTGTTAGGACTATTGGAAAAGAGAATGTTTGGAAATAAAATATACCTAAAAGACCCGGAGTGACTTGTCCCTGCACTCTATGCTGAGGCTCGTCTCTTTTCCCCGGTTCTCCACGCCAGCCGATGAGCAGAAGCATTGGAATGGAGTAGACTTCAGGAGCAGCCAAACTCACCTGGTTCCAAAAGGCTCATAAATCAAAAGTTCAAGAAGCGGATGAAATCGGAGGTTACGAGAGGGTTGACTCCATTCCCAAGTCCCGAGTTCTGCATGTAGACAAGAGCTGCTTTCCCCGTCGCCAAATGATAACCTGCTGCGAGCGCGATCGAAGATCCTTTCCAAAAGCAAAAACCTTTTAAATCGCCTTATTTCCCATATTAAATACCTTATTATTATTACATAAATAACAAAATAACAAGAAAGGAAATTGGAATAACTGGAAAAAATTCAATATACCCTATTATATTAAATACAGGGGATCTTGTTATTTTCGTTGAAATATTCAAATTATAATGAAGCTAGTTATTACTGAAGATGAATATTTATTAGCTTATTTTATCAAAATATCTTTCGGATCTTACTTTATGGTGGAATTAACGACATTAATATTGAATGATATGATCATTCATAATTCACTACTCTGTTAAAAGTAGAAAAATTTACCTTCATTAGCAGTAATGACATGTTTATCCGATGGCACATTGTCGCTTACAAAGGCACAAAAATCTAGAATGTGTAATAATAATATTAACAATAAGTAATGTTTAAATGTTACATTCTTGAATATGTAAACTACTTATTTAATATTATTGACATTTTGATATAATTAAACCTAAAATATTTATAATGTTAGGATGTTATTTGTAATCAATAGCTTAAATTAAAACGGTCCAAGTGGTTCATAATAAATTCATCATGATAATGAACGTAGTAATGAGAGTAAGAATAAGGGAGTAATGAGCATAGGTGATTGCCTTTGAGTAGGGAGTCAGGGACTCCAGTGAAGAATTCAATCCCGATTTCTCTCGTTGCGTCGTAAAAAGCGGAAGGATCAAGAAAATCTCTGACGAGCTCCGTCAGCTGTCCCGCCTCCTCATTCCGTCTCTTTTGTTCCTTGTATTGCTGAGAGGGAAAGAAATAGTTCATGACATTTGATGCGAGGACTCGACCTCGTCATCTCCCATTTTGACAAGAGAAAGGGGAAGTGTGTTCACATGTTTAAGAGAGTGAAAGCTCATAAAATGTTTTTACCTCTTCTTGGGACTTCCCAAACATCGGCTTTTGTGATGCTGTCAGAATTCTTCTCGGTTGCGGAATCTCACCCATCCCCATTAATTTGAGATAGCCAACATTCCAAGCTCGTTCGAGAGCCAGTGGAGACCGCAGGAGGAAAATGCTCTTCTTCAGCGCAGAGTTCATTTTCTAATAGCTTTCCTTACCAACTCACTCTAAATGGTCCTTTAGAATAGTCTAATAGAAAGGAAAGGGAAGTCTTTATAAGTAGTAAAATAATTAATAAATGTTCGTTGGTAAATAAAGAATGTCTCATTGTCTATGTTGTTCTTGATTGTGTTAAAGTTATGAGACATTAAAAAAGAATGTAGTGAATATGTATAATATAAATTATGTAAAAACTTTTTTACTAATAATTACTAATTGTAAGTTCGAATTGTTATGTTATGTATTATCAATGTTTCGAGTTCATTATGGTACATACATATTTACTTACGATTCTTGTGGGAAATTTATATGAAACGTGGATATCAAGTTTCATGGCTAGCTTTTTAACTTTTGTATAATATTGTAATAGACTATAATTAAGCTACAACATAATATATGGAAATTTTTCTATAAATTAGATTAGTAGCTTTCATAATTATTTATTGTTGTACTTTGCATGCACAAATACGAATAGAACCATTGCAAATATCATTAAACACTAATTTACAATATGATAATTGATTAATTACAGAGAGAATGTAAACCACAAGCCAAATAATACTCACATTCAGTAATTGAGACAAAATTTTGTTAATTAAGATACAATTAAAAGTTCGAAAATTGAATCTACATAAAACTTACTTACATAACAAGTGAATAATAACAATAACATAATACAAAATGTATGTATAAATAAAATATGTGCTTATTAGATAAAAACTTACTTGATATTTTTTTATTAATCTTATGATTCGTCTGCATGCGTTAAAACAATTTTGAAGCAATATGTAGTAAAACAGGGTATATCCTCAAAGCTATCACCAACAATCCACGTGCTGAGGTTTTGGGATTAACCGTTTAAATAATTTGATGTCTCATGGGCACTTTCACAGAAAACGAGTATAGACGTTTGGAAGTATGGTTGGACCATGTGGTGAGGAAGAGTGGAAATTCTATTCTTTCCTTCAGCCCAGCCAAAGACAACTAAAGACCTTCAAAATGATTCCCTCATTTACCGCACAATATCTCTCTAAACGCACTTTAAGGGTGACACTAACAATTGAGCATAACCTTTCTCATGACCTCATTTCGGTATATCAGGGCTTAAAGAGGTATTAAACAGACTTCAACCAAAAACATGAGATTCGACGACGATTTAAATTCAACGAATTCCTTAAGCGCCGACACTCACTATCATACTTCATAAATTCATAATTCATAATATATAATAATTCATTACAATATATCCTACAAACTTACGTATCTATCAGTACATTAGTATGTATGTTAAACTGTATGTATTTTCATAGAAGTCTGGATAATAATATTCCACTCTTTATAAACTTCATATCAAAGTCAATAATTTGAAAGTCAACAAACAAGTAATAAAGTTAATGTAAATAAGTCAGAACCAATTACAATATTTGAGCTGAATCTTATAATTACCCGTGTCATATTTCGAAGAATTGTATTGACTTTTAGAGAACATTATTTTAATGAGATAAATGTCATACATGGATGTTTTAGTCTTTTTAACATTGGCTTATTCAGCATTTTGACTTTTGATTTCTTTTTCACGGCCAACAAAAGGCGTCAGGCGGTTGGATTTATGAAACAGATAAGAAAGAGATGAGATACCGAGACAGGTGCCATAAAGACCTTTATTTTAGACAAAGAACTTCGCTTCGAAATGCTGAGATTAAACTTGGATGGCCGCGCATGTCGTAGTATTCACTGGACTAGTCGTAAGTAAAGTCTGGTAGTGGTAAATCAACAAAGCGTGGCCATCAAATAAAAACTATTTAATAAATATACGAACACAAGCATTGAGCAAATATTACAAAAAAGTAAATCATCAGGGAAGATTTTCAATTTTGTTGCAACTCCGAATGAAAAGTACAGTTGTATTAAAATATACCTACTTATACTTTTATTCATATACATAATATTATATCCACACATACCTGTACCTATTTTATAATAATAGGATCGTATGAATGAATTTCAAAGAGGTGTGAGAACAACTAACTTAAAGAAAAATTCTTTGTGAATGTTCGCATACCCAAAGTAATTCTATTTTCCAAAACGATGCTTCGAAGTTCGAACAAATATCTAGTGTAAAGTACAGTGTAATACCTATCTGAAATGGTATACAAAACCAGAGTATTAACTAGGTATAATACTTATTTCATTGTTGAAAATGTTTTATCTATTAAACCTCAACATACAGATAATATGTCCAGATTAATATAATCCGTGAGATACATGTGAATATTAGTAATTATCTTATATGCACGTGTGTACGAATCTACGAATATAATGTATTGATACGAATACAATGTATTGTATACAGGTGTATGTAATTATGTAGTACATATGGTATTCATCTGATTATACTCTTATATATAAAGTTAGTTGGAGGTAAATATTGAAAATTGAAAATACCTATACACAATAAACTTGTACTTAACTGTAACTTGTAACATACCTACACTATATCATGAATCAAAATGTATTCAAGTCTAGTCGATTGAATTGAAATTCTTGAATTGTTTACCTCTCAAACCATAAATATTCTTTTCTATTCTTTTCTATCTAAGATTTAAATTGAATCATTCATGTGTAAAATTGAATCATTCATGTGTATTATTGAGACTATTGAATATGATTAAAAAATACGCTAATTATAATGTATACTTATTACATTATTTGTATTACATTTAATACTTTACAATACAAAAAATATGAATATAAGCACGTACTTTATATAAAGCAACAGTTTTTGCAACGTTAGGTATAATATAATTGTTCAAGTAAAAAGAAAAAAATGTTGAGCTAAAAGAAATGAATATGCCCACTAACATAAGTGTAGATGAATCAATATTACTGATATAGGGTAAAAATCATCATTATTATAGGTGTAGAAATTTAAGCTGCACATTTAGCATGTTTATGAATTGTAGTAGGTAGGTATAATGGGGCATAACTACGTCTCTGTAGATTTACTTTAGATTCATATATATGCAAATTCTTACGTTATTTATGTATAGTTTCAATATAGTTACAAGCTTCCTCCTAAATGTCAGTGTTTTCAGTGTTGTTAGAGATAAAGGATAATTGCTTTCAAATTATAGAATTTTTTTCCATCATTTTTTGTAAAGAAAAGAGAATCCATCAATCTTTATCTTGAAGTAAAACATTCCCTTGATTATAACAAGAATAACAACGTGATGTCGAAAAAGGCTTGGAGGGATGAATGGGATGAAAATTGGGCAGAAAATGAGAAAGGTTTCAACTTTCAAATTAGAAATACGCCGTTGAGCGAAGAGGTGATCAGACATCATGGAATCTTTCCATTTTTATCATCTTAAGGAAGGAGTTTCTCAAGATTTCAAGGAGCTCTTTCCATTCTCATGTTAATGAGATACATCATGTCTCAATGAGAGTGGCCCCTTTCAATTTAACAATAGAAAAGTTCGAGAGAATCATCATGGTTGAATTCGTTTAGCTTATTAGTCATATATGTCTTATTTACAACCGAGGAAGGATTTACTCTTGTCAGTTGGGAATTTGGGAAACTCTGTAAGATGTTTGAATTGGAGGAATTCTCATTTGGCATCGATCGACGCTCTTAAGGATTTCTCGCCTTATTCTTCTCCTAAAGGCGAAAATCATTTTGTCCTCAACATCTAAAAAGTCATTTTCCTCATCTTGCTAAAATTCCTCTTCGTGTTTGCAGGTCTTGATTCTCACTCCTTCATTTCCTGACAGACAGAGATGAATCGATGTTCGTTTTTTCACCTCACTTTACTCCTTCGCCTATTTTAATAATATTCAATAAAAAAGACAGGAGCTCGGTTTTCATAATTTCACGACTCGATGCAGAAAGGGACAAATGGGTTAAATTATTTTTTTGGTCATCCGTGAGAATCGGACATTTTGAAATGGCAAATCTCACACGGTTCTTTCCTTTCACCAAGGACAGCTCCTTATAACTACATACTTATTGTTAGTTTCGAAGGAAGTGTGGAAAGAGAAATTTTGAGCTAGGTTGAAATGTAAACAAGGAATTTTTGGATCCATTTTCCACTTGTCTTCTTCCTTCAAATGTCAGATTTGAAATCCAAATTCTCTTTGAGAGATAAAATATAAATAATTTTTCCAGGAATGGAGAATAAAGATAAGTGAATTGAAATTTTTTAATATCCGTTGAGAATCTTCTGAAGCTGAAGGAAAAAAACTTTTCTAACAATAGTGTTGTTTGCAGAACAAGTTTCACTTAATTTTTTTTAATTAAATGACTCGCTCATGAAGAGATAATTTGAACATCAGAATGGAAAATGATTTTTAACGGGAATGAACCGAATGAATATGAATTGAATGGAAAGCAATTTTAATAATGTGCTTGACATCCCCATTTGAGAAGTCTTGCAGGAAAGCTAAAGGAGTTTCACAAAAAAAAGTCTGAAAAAGAAAGAGCAATGAAAAAAAGTTTAATATTAAAAACTATAATAGTGTATTAAAGGGTAAGTATATTGACATACAAAAGGTAGTATATTCACTACATAACATATTTATGTATTTGCTATGTATAACTGGTACACATACATTTAAGTACTTATGTACAAGTATACCCTACTAAAAGCATTATGCATAAATTACAAAGAAAATACAATGTTAAATTGTTCAATTGAAGACCCTTGAGATATTTTAATTCATAATTCGAATTTAATTCATTAGGTATAAGTATTAAAATATCTAGGTACTCTACATTATTCTACCATATATGTACCTATTTTATTTATAAAACATTTTGTTTGTTAAGTAAAATGATCGCTTGATGAAAGGAAATGAAAAATGAGGAGCACTTCAAACAATATTTAAAAATATATAATGAATTTTCCATATTTTACTGTAACATATTACAATTTGCATAAATCTTGGCTGATACATATAGCAGATTGTAATGAACGAGGTTGCGGGTCCCGAAGGAGATGAGCACGCTGATGAGGAAGGTGGGCAGGGATCCGCACACTTCACTACTAAAATATGAGACTTCTGAGAACTGAGATAATTTCCCTAACAAAGGCGAAGCTGACCTTATAACTGGGATGGGATACTCTAAGGACTAACGGGGTAGATCCTATCACTGAGCTTGATCCTGCTTATGCAATGAATCCCTAACAGATATGAAACTGTTCTCTGTATCACTGAGAATGCTAAATAACTGAAAAGGTCATATTTAATAAATATAAACAATTATATCTATTAATCGATTGAAATACTTGAATAATGAACAAGTATAATGAGTATTAAATGTAAATGGAGGAGCTTGAATCGCTGCTGGTGAGTCCAGGCAGACTTCTCGCCTCCGTGAGGCAGAGCCAAGGACTGAGGTGGTGGAGAATGGCGAGGAAGCTTGAAGCGTCGAATGTAGATTACAAGTATTTCCATTCTTCTCTGATTGGTCTTCGTTGCTCGGATGATCGTTCAGGGGCTAATGTCATTGGAGTTGACATTTGAATATTCTATTTACGCCTTCTTGCTATTGAATCCTTAATTATTATGTAGAAGTAGATATTCCTCACAAGATACTTATGTAGAATATGGTATGTTGAATAATGTAAAATTACATTACCTACTTAAATTTTGTTGAATATGATGCGGATGTTTTAAATAATTGGAAGTCGACATGTTTATTCGTTTTTAACCATTTTATTTAAAAGCTTTTTATAATATATTTTAACTTTTTATTTTTTACAGTATATCATTGTCACACAACATGTACTATTTACATAAATATTTATATAACATTACTCAACACATTATATAATATTATATTATTTTTGAAGTTCAAAATTGACATATAGAGATAAAATAAATGTATACCTAAGTATGTTACCTAAGTACCTAAGTATACCTACAATTTACTGTAATATGTTACACATAGAGTAAATCGCTAAATTTTTGCTTTATAATATTTTTAATTTAATGTTAGTATAAATAGTTTCCAAATTCTACTAGTGTATTAGGTATATACTTTCCTAAAAAATTAATAATTTTAATTGTTTTATGGCTATAATTTATTTGTCATTAATTAGTATTTATCTATAGACGCAAGTTTAACATATTGTTTAGGTACGGTTTCACGCACATTTACTCACAAATGAATTTCAAGAATTTGAACGATTTTTGTTTTTATCTATAAATCAATTGATGTACATATTTTATATTTATAATATGTAGTTTTATCCTCATTAACTGTCGCTTTGCTCATTCTGTACAAATTTTATAATACAAAAATGCCAATTAGATTTTTTACAAAGAATTTTCTAGCTATACAATGAATTATTGAATGATGAAAAATTGCAAATCTTACTATAAAATTAGTCTAATTTTATTTAAGCATAATAAATAATACATAATGTTTAACATAATTATGAAATCTACAAGTATAAGCATTTCATAATGATAACAAAAGGTAGTTTTATTAAAATTCCTTCATATATCCCATATAAAATGAGACAGAAATGCCATTCTATGCACTTAAAACACAACGCTTAGATCGAGTACAGTACCAAAATAATTTTCTTCGTTTACCATTAGTAGCACAGAATTTGCTATATCTGTAGGCTTACAAGTTCCTTTTCATTTGAAAGAATGCATTAAAACCAAAAGGCCGGTGCTCATTGTCAAAATAATATTATCCCTTGGTGCAGTATTTGAAGCAAGAAAATGTTTATATGTGTCAGCACATTGTGCCTCTTTGTTGTGACAGTAAAGTTCAGATGCCTTTCTACAAGTAAAGTAAAAAAAACCATTATTATTTATAAATGGAAAAACCCATTCATTTAATAAGTGTAATTAAAACGGAATTTTAACTTACTTCCCGACTTCGGTCAGAACAGTTTGTTCAGCCATTGCTTGAAGAAATTTTCCACCTAGGAGAAATAAAGCATTTCATTAAACTGAGGAAGTTAATTAACGGAAGGAAGCTGTCTTTAATATCACTTTCTCACCCTCTTTCGTGCACTTGGAATGGACAATTTTGGCGATACACTTGATGAAGCTGAACTTGGCACTATAACAGAGAAACAGAGGGATATGATAAGAGACAACTTGGAGGGTTTGGTGTTAAAGGGGAAGAAGAGTAAATCTATCCATTCACTTAAGAACACGATAAAGCTTTTCAATTCGCTTTCTCCTCAACTGGGAGGATGCTTCTGCTAACAGGATAAGAAGGAAAACAAAGACACTTTCCTCCTCACAGACTCTCCATTATTTACCCCGCATCCTTCCTATACCTTTAAATTTATAATATTGATATAAGACTTGTAGTCTACCACAACTATTAGATAGTCTTGATTTCTATTGAATACTTAAATTAGTTACCAGAAGGGTGAATGTCTATTGAGAACGTTTATACCATCTTACTTTCAATAAAATCACATGATTCTTGATAAAGTCCCACATATTCATATTCTACATTTACATTATTTGAAGGATAGTATTTAAGGAAGATGGATATTATACGTATAATAATAATACATATAATAATATCTGGAAATGAATATACTTATATGAAATGAAAATGAATGAATATAAAATGTATATGATAATTGGAAAAATGAGAGTGGAATTCAGAGATGAAGAGAATGGGAAAATATTGATAAAGAGGAGGACATTAAAGCATCCTTAATTTGGTTATGTTGGACGTCAACTTCATTTCATAACTCAATGTTAGTAAGAATCAGATTTAATGAAGAAGCTTGCATTAAAATATTTCGACAAATATCCTCTATTTGCTTAAACTTATGAAAGTAATCCGAGTAGTTGTAGTAGCTTAAAGTCATTAAAATGAGATTAAATAGTTTATTGTATGATACATACAGATAAATAAGTTAATGTTATATTAAGTATAATACATACTCTACTATAGACTATCTGTATTTGCATGTAAGAATATACCTATCAGTTTATCCAGTGAAATTATTCATATACCTTGCAAATTAATAGTAAGTACAATATAATATAATTTCATGTAGGATATAACCACGACCACGATACCAATCAATGTATGCCTATAGGCATATAACTTATACTATTTTGTCTGAAATGACGATTGAATGATAGAGTCATAAAGTCATAATTGGATATTATCATCATAACTCACAATACAGGATTCAAATGTTTGAATGAAATGACTACTTGTGACAAATCATCTTATTTAGGTAAGTAGAAACTTATTTTATATACTGTAGACTATTTCTGATGTTCTATTTCTTGTGCCTTGTGTGGTGTCTTTCTATGCCATGAACTTCCGTTACTTTTTATATGTGGCTGCCCTCGGGGCAGCCGTGTATGGAATAGCCACGAAGTGGAAGTGTTATGAAAATATTGAAAATTATTTAATTGTAAGCAATATTTAGCGTTATGTTAAGATACTATAATTAAATGTAACACAATCATGTTTTGGTAACGGTGGAAATTTTTCTGCGAACTTCAAAACTGAGGCCGCTCAAACTTAACTTCAATTCTCTCGTTTCCTGTCTTGGTTCGACTTCGGGTCGAAAAAATCGGTGTCGACATCAACGGCGTCGAGTACAATATGTCCATGGTAGCTTTCGGTCGGCCAACTCCCATCGCTTTCCTCTTAGGAAATCAACAGAGCTGATGAGTTCCGCCTCAATGTTACCGCTCTTTGACTTATTTCGCTCATAATGTAAATTGTACATTTGTGTGAGCATTCATAAATAACTCATTTGTGTTTCTTCATATTAATTTTACAAATGACCTACATAAAATTTGGTTGTGCTTCGTATGTCTCACCAAATCTCCATCCTCAGAATGACTTTAATTAAACAAATCACATACGTCCTCTTTGATTTACTTTACTTTGTTTCAAAATGTAAAGAATCATTTCCCACAAAATTTTATAAAAAGATTTATTTAACCATTAATTATTACTTGAGTTTAGCATTTTGTATACATAAATGAGAGGTCTTGATCAAGTTGTACAGAATCCCGAGAGGAGCTATCATGACTATTGTTGAACGTTTTAGGCCACAATTAACAAAATCAATGAGAAACCATCCCTTAAACTGCCCGTTTGCATCTCACGCTCTTCCACTGCTAATCCTTCTTAGTCACCGACAATACATATGAACTACAATTTTCAAAGATACTTGATATTGGGTTTCTTAACATTTTACACAATCAATTATTAGCGTTTTTCTTATTGCGAGTATTTTTGTATTAAGAGGAGGAAATGGGAACACTTACTATACATTACATATCTTAATCTCATGAAAAAAGTTAAAATAGGGATATTCAGTATCTTGTGAATAAACACTTTCACTTAATAGCAAAAGAATGGGCTAAGATTTCCCTATTCTATAAAATAATAGCTCCATGGAGCACCATGGAGCATAAAAACGCTCCATGAAGCGCCAAGAACGCTCCATGGAGCATTATGAAAAATTAAGTTAAAATGATATTTAATTTAGTTTTGTGTGCACTCTCTATCAATTGTTTGTTAAGGTATGAATAAGAATAGCTCCTTATTGAAAAGAGTAAAAAAAGTAATTTAAATAGCAAATATTTAGTTTTATCATTCGAATTATCATATGATATAATTAGTCAACAATTTATGCTATATTAAAAATGTCTTAACGTGTAGTTCATATAAATTAAATTTTGAGACCATGGAGCCCCATGGAGTGAAACATGGAGTTTTTTTTTGCATGGAGCGATTCATGGTGCAATTGTTTTTGATTTTTTTTGCATGGAGCAATTGTTTTTAAAGGAAGTTAAAATAGAGAAATTAACATTAAAATTAGCATGGAGCGATTCATGGAGCAATTGTTTTTAAAGGAAGTTAAAATAGAGAAATTAACATTAAAATTAGCATGGAGCGATTCATGGAGCAATTGTTTTTAAAGGAAGTTAAAATAGAGAAATTAACATTAAAATTAGCATGGAGCGATTTTTTTTTACAGGATAGGGAAATCTTAGCCAAAAAATGTTTATTCTGGTAGTATTTTTTGTTCCTCCCTTTCAAAGTGCTTTCATGAAAGAAACATTTGTCTGCTTTGTAAGAATTTACTGTGAGACGGATCGAGTTAATTCCCGGATGTTGTTCTTTATATTGACTTTCCTCCCCCCGCTTTCCCCTACACCTTATTTGCTTCTGGAAAAGTCATTTGCCAAAAAGGCTTCAAAAGATAAAGAGTGAGTCCTTCATTCAACTTTTTTCATCCTCTCTTTTTTACATTTACAGAATATGCAGAGAATATTAATGAGGAAAGAAATTGAGTCTCTGGAAATTGTTCAAGTCAATGAGATATCAAATATAAAGTGTAATTATTTCATTGTCCTTATTTACTCTACAGATCAAATAAATGTTCATTTCAGCTGCCCAAGTTGTCCACGAGTGTAAAAGGTTTATTGTGCTACATTGGTATTTAAATAAAAATGCATTATATTTATTAACAAAAATCAAATCAAACATATGGAAAAATATTAAACTTTGAAGAATTTGATTAATTTAGACTTAATGTTAGCCTTTTGGAACTTTCTTTGATTGATTTAGAAGTCATTAATTTCAGGAAACACTTTAATTAACGCTAATTAATAAATGGGGATTTTACCTTGAAATTGGAATAAAAATTTTAATATCAAATTACTGCCAATGCAAAACTCACTGATGGTTTTACTAATCCAACTTAAAACGAATTATGTCAAATGGCTAAAAGGGGATCTACAAATGAAATGGCATAATGTTTCATTACTCGTTGTGTGTATTACCAACTGCATCTTTCTTTATATGCATTATAGATAGATAAATGAGGTCTATAGTAAACAATTTACGGTTGAAAGATGAAGAGGATGTAAAGTTAAATGAAGTGGGAAAACCTTTCAAAATTTCAATCAAATTCCCTTGCAAAATTATGTTGTTTCATGAAATGGTAATACTTGAATTACAATGGTTAGCTCATCTCAATTTCACTCTCGTGTGATCCTCTTACTTGACTCATTTAACTCTGGGGAGAAATTCTGACTCTGAATAAAAGTACATAGGAAAACCAAGGATAATAGGGAAAAACTACATGTAGCAGGGGAGTAATTTTATGCATCACATTATCTGTAGTTAAAACATGTTATTCTATATTTGCATACATTACCATATTTATAAACACATAATACATATTATTGATGTATCAGTTATTGTTTAAAAGTTGTTGTTTTGATTTTTAAATTGATTTTTAAATGATTATGGTTGGGTGTATTTATCATTTAATTTAAACAAAGATGGAACTTACCAGCAAATTTGAGACGTATGGTTGAGAGATTTCAGAATTTCTATAAATCTCTGAGCACAGTTATCCCATTTGGCCGAAACGCTTTTGTAACAAAGCGAATGCTTTGTGTATTCTTTTCGAAATTCTTCATTTGTGCAGAGACTTTTGAAAGTCTCGTCAGCTCCTCGGAAGGACTTTCGAAATTGTTCTTTCTGGGCTGGTTTCATACATTCTTCAACAAATTCGTTCAAGCATTTGAGTCCAACTGTAAACGCACTAAATAAGAACAAACTCATTAATTAATTTACTACAAATGCTGACCACGGAGTTCATCTGATTTAACCAATTACTGATAAAAGATTTTAGATGAATTCAATTCTAAAAGTAGAAATAATCCCCTGAGGTGGATGTTTTGAAAAGGATAGATGGAAATGTGTAGTTGAGGTGAGAAAGACGAGTGGCGTTAAGATAAAGAAATTGATCTCAAGTCCCCTCCAGTTTCGACGCCCATTTATTTCCTCTCGCCATTCTCATTCTCTTTCACGGTTCATCCGCCGTACACAGGAAATTCTCTCCCAATCTCTAAACACACCATCTTTCTTATCACCTTCAGTGAGACAGGGAAACTTCTCGGATGGAAAGATAGAAAATAAAGTCGAAAATTGAGATCATTACACGCCATTGAGCTGCGGATTGGAAAAAAAGTTTTCTCAATCATAATGCAGACACACCCATAAGAGTGAGCCATTGATATCCTTAGATAGAATTTAAGCTTGATCATTCTGGACTTAACCTCACCTAACCAATACTGAGAGGATTATGGCACTTTTACCTCTTTGCCACATACATAAGAGAAGTGCTCAAAGAGTTTTTTGAGAAAGATATCTCTTTTATTTTACAATGCCTAACATGTAATGTCCGTGTGCGTATTCCAAGAAATTCCAACTTTTTCCTTTTCTAGATTTTCCTCAACTTCCCACTTATACTTGAACACATTTACTGTGGATGGAAGGAAGGTGAAATTTATTCCTTGTTCGACACGTCCCAAAAACCGATTAAAGGAGTTTAGACTTTAGTTAATATTTCCATTCCGCTGAGATTAGGTAGAAAACCATCAATTAGGAATACAATTTCCTGGTCCCACACCAATTACAAAATCAAATTATGTAAAATACCTTGTTTGAAAATCAATAAAATGTAAAAACCTATTTTGTACCCCAAGCCCCAAAATTTTTAACCTTATATTACACTTACATTTGCACTCTACAAATAGATTTATTAGAACTTAAAATGCACACACAGGGAAATTGCTAAAAAATGAGTTCAATTAGAGTGCTTTTATCGGCCATTTACTAGAGTTCATTATGTAAGTTCCAAGAGCCTAAGTGTATAATTGTTAGATATATAAGAGTATTAGTACAGTAACTTTTGGATCCTCAATAAAAGTAAAGTAAATTGTCTATTGTTAATGAGCGTCAACGAAGGGAATGATGGGAAGGTAATCGAATTATTCCAGGAGTAGAGTGACAGGAAACAGAAGAAACTGAGAACTTTGGTAATTTCATTTGCAAATGGAACCCATGCTTCGATGCCTCATTGAATTCGAACTAAATGTAAGAGGGAAATCCTTTGAGATGAAAATTCATCAAGGAGATTCTTCAATCTATTTATTAAAAGGAAATTGAATGAAAGCTTCAATTTCACGTTTGAGTTCCATCCTTCGTTATTGAAGTCAGGACAAGATTCATTCAATTTATGTCCGCAGTCCGCAATGACCACACAGACCCCAAAGCACGCACGGAAGCTTCTTTAATCCTTCAGAGCCTCCTTTTTGAAGACAAATGGAAATTTTGTTTAAAACGTAATGGAAAGGATTCATATTCGAAATCTCTGGAAGCTAAAAGGAAGAACAAACAAACTCGGAGTTTTCTCTTGGGAATCAATGGAAATGAAGAGAGAGACACTTGTTCCGCCTCGTTCTCAATCCCCTCACACCTTCTTGTTCGAATAATTTAATATTGATAAAGCGCATACGAGGGCCTTTAAAATGTCACAAATGTGGACACAATAAAGATTTCCCAATTTCGTGTGGAGAATATTGATAAGGTCCATTACGCAGTGAGAACTTGAAGGAGGGAGATTTTACACTTTTAAAATAACAAAATTGGACGTGAACTAAATATTTTAATTTTGATGCACCATAATGTATTCACCTTTGTACCAGACAAATATACTTATCTAAAATGCAAGGGAATGCTTTTCCCACATCAAAGGTCTTTTTTGACCCTGGAAAGTGAATTAGTATAAACCTATAAACTTCTGTATAAAAGGTAGGTCATTTTATAAAAACACTAACCGTATGAAAAAGATATGTGGAATAGCATTGGATTAAAAACATGTGAGTCAAAGAAATGCAATTAAAGGGGAGGTTTAATGGAAATGGTAAATCCTTCCTTTGTTTTAAAATTATCCAGTTGGAATTTTCCCCACTCACATTCAGTGGAAAAAGTAAGAAAAAAATTGAAAAAGAGCGCATTTTTATAAGAGTGTTGAGATTTAGAAGGATAATAACAACAATTTTGAGATATTTTCTTTTCTGAGAAATTCTTGAGGCTTTTCTCTTTTTACACTCGAGGCAAGAGGGTAGTTGAATACGGAGGAATGTCGTTCATTCTCCATTAACTTCCTCTCGAGAGTTTCCCCACAAATTTGGAAAAGGAAGGAACCTTCGGGACAAAATGACCTTCTGCCTTTGGCGCTTAGAAATTATGGGAGCTCCTCTTTCCCTTCCTACACATCTAAATAATGTCTTTCGGGATCTTTGGAGGAACTCTGGGTACCAAATTGGTATTCAATGAGAGCAATAATGGGAGTGAATAACTATAAAATAGAATACATATCCATATAGGGAGAATTCTATTGGGAGGAGGAGGGCTCATCTCACATGAAACCTGTTTACATGGAGGAGGTTTATGGAAAAGATTTGGCAAGTGGAAGGCTGGCGAGAGATCAAACCGAAGATTCCCCAAACCTCACTTTCACTCATGTAGTGCAAAGGAGATGAGTGTTTTGAAGAGAGGCTTTTGGTCAAAATACTATAGGTGATTATAAGTTGATATAGGAAGAGAATTCATTTGGTAATGAACTTAAAGATCCGCTTTATGTTCGCCTACTTACACCATTCACATTCCGATTCAAAGCTAGTCATTTTGAAAATTGCTTTGAGACACTCTCAAATTCAATCCTTTCCATTTTCTCTCCTCTTCTCCGAAATGAACTTAATTCAATATTTTACGAGAAGTGAGTGCTTCCTCTCCACCAACAAACTGCTCTTAAAAGCTTTTATAATTTCCTTTAAATGCTCCCATCACCTGGTGTGAAAGTTAAGAGGAGAAATCCGTTGAAAACACATTTTTTGATCAAAATTACTAATTACTCGATTCTCTGGACTCGGTTATTTTATGCCTTTATTCCAATTATTAATTTAATAAGTTCCACAATCGTTTACATTGATGAGAACTATCAGATCCACTTTGACTTACTTTATTGGAATACTATTACTTCCAATGTTCCAATGTACAATATGGAAAATTGCTTTTTATTGGATTATCAAAGTGAGATTCCTAACCAAATCACGCAAACTATGCAATGGTGATTACATACATTACATAGTTTATTTAATACAATTTGACACTTTATTCTAATTGTAAGTGTAAGTTTATAGCATCTTCTATGTATTATCTCAAGGCAATCACATTTCATTAATAATATTTGTAGTTAGCGTGCAAGATAGCGGTATTTTTGAATTGAACTAATGTACAAAAAATTACATTATGTAATATGTGTATACATTTAATTCTTTAGTATTGATTTACGGATACAGTATTGATAAATTGAAAATTGATAGATTTCTGCATAATGCCATACAAAATAACACAACTGTGTATATCTTAAAATCTTAATTAATGACTAAAATATGTTTTATCATATAGGCACATAACTTATGCATATTATTTAATCCTACGGGTAAAATTCCATTTTGTTATTATCAAGTCTCTCTTTCAACTGAAGTTTAATTATGAAGTTTTAGATTTTTGAATATTAAGCATGCATGAACGAAAGTGCGTCGTGATAAATTATAGTCAGGTCTTCGATCTCAGCATGATATAATAAGTTCAAAGAAATTAGTCGTGGATGAAAAGAAAGCTAAACTTTCTCTTAGGATGAATGGTGAAAAAAAAGGAAAAAGGATGAAGGTGAAAGTGACGAGACCAGACATACCTATAAATATTATAAGCAACGTTTGAAGTAAAGTATAGAAAATATCAATAAAAATATAATTGATATTTTAGCCTTTTGGTATTTATGATTGAAATTGAAACTTTAGGTGTAGCATTGTAAGTTCCATTCAGCATGAGTACAACATGATTATTAGGTATCTAAATACATACAAATACTGTATAGGTATGAAATATGTATTGATTGCAATATACTATGGATTACTGTGTACTTAAGTAGTTGACAAATTCGCTGTAAAGATGTATTGAGGTAAGTTTAATATTTCATTCCAGTTAGATCTAAAGGCAAACAATTAAGTAATTATTATCCTTTGTCTGGTCCCAAGAATCCCAACTTTACAGCATCATAGATCAGCACTACCATACAAATAATTTACTTGCTTGTCTTCCTTTTGCTGTAAATGAATATCTATTATAATATTCTCATTTCTAGTTTCTAGCAAATATTCTGAATGTGGGTATTGATTGTTACAACTGAATTGTTTTTGCTTAATTAATGTTTAATTAACATAAGTATATGAAATAACATTATTTACAATGTGAAAATCTAATAGTTGTAATTAATTCTTCCTGTATAAAGCTTAAAATAACTATTATAATTTAAGGAATTTAATAAACCTTCAAGATCTGCACAATTACATCTAAAGTTTAGTACAGTACATGCAATGAGTTAGATCATTACGTCTTTGCATTAATTCAAATCTCTCAATTTGCAATCATGCAACACAAGTTAAAACCATGAAAAACTTCATCTCAAAGATATGTTAAATAAAGGAATTGGTGCATTTTAAGTATGGTAATTCCACTGCTTTAGAACAGCCATTTATGTTTATGTTTTAAGCATAACGAGAGTTTAATAATTATAGTGAATAGAATGAAATATTAATTAAATATGAAGCATAAATGCATTGATAAACAGAGATATCAAAGTTACTCGATTTCTGAATATGGTAATTATTTTCATTGTCTAAACTATACAAATGTTATACTACACATTCGTATACTAGTTTATATACGAGTACTATTCTACAGTGGAATCTGGTTATAATGAATCCGTTTATAGCGAATATCCTGATATAATGAATTAAAATTTTGTCCCTCCATTTGAAAATCATAAACAAACAATGTTAAATGAACTTCGGCTATAATGAATATTCGGTTATAATGAACGTAAATGGTCGGTCCCTTGAGATTCATTATAAACGGATTCCACTGTATTACTAAAGTTAAACCAGTGGGGTGAGTTTGAGGTTAAATAATGAGAGAAATGTGATTCCCTCAGTAGACAATTAAATTAAAACCGTAGTACTAATTTCCTCTCTAAACTAAACTAACTATAAAATATCAATCTGTTCTTTGTAATTCATTATACTTAACTACTATACACCACAAAATCATAAATTTTATCATACAATTGGTCAAATTCATGAGAGAAGTTCAGAATTGAGTTCAGTTCAGTTTTGTGTTTTGTCTCATTGTCAAATTATTATTCAAATATTCAAATAAAATATTATAGAATAACAAATTATTCTATTTAATTATTCAACCTACTTTATTATTCTGTGATAATTTGAAATCTTAGAAAGGTTATAATTATTTAATTTTTCATTAAAATTTATCAGTTAAATGCAAAATCTCACTTAAGGGCGTTAGAGGTTTAATTAAGAGCAGTCTCAGGGCTCAACTAAATTTAATACTCTTGAGACTAACTACTTACATGTTTATTTGCGCAATACCCTGCGTAATGAATTGTAAATGGTGAAAGAGTTTTAGCTGGAAAGCTTACTTGCAGGCTTTATCAATTTCTTCAGAAGTTGAAGGAATTCCAGCGGCCGGGAGCGGCGGAAGAGCAGCAAAACATTTATCATATTCCGTACTACAATTGATCTTCGTAATGTTTTTCAACTCTCCGACCCCTTCCACCAAATCATAAGAAAAAAGAGCAAAAAGAAAGAAACACTTAAGCAATCGCTTGACCAATGTACTTAAAATTTCTCTCTCCATTACTTAAAAAACTTTGAGAAGGGAGGAAAGAAATAAAAGTAGTGAAAGATGTCTGGATTAAAAGTGCTGAGAGTGTGAAAGGGAAAGGGAAGGGAGATTCTTTAAATTCCCATATGTGCCTTCAAATTTTCAATTACGAGGCCTCGAATTAAAAACTAACAAAGGAGAGTTGTGTTTGAACTTCGAGAGTCGAAGTGTTTGGGAGTGTGGGCCGATGAGAGAACTCGAGCCGAGTGATTCAAAACCAACCCAAACTTGCTTTCTTTCCTTTCACGGGAAAACGTTGCCCTGCGCTTACGTTGACTTCAACTCTTTTCATCACGACAAATTTCATTTGGAGAATAAACAGACGATTTAATTCCGGTAGAAGATCCCTCAATTCTTTTTGTATACTAGAGATATACTTATTCCATTTCAAGTTAAATCTTAACATATTGATAGATCATTGTGTCAATATTGACACTTAATTTGGAACACTTTGAGGGTAATTTATTGTTAGCTAAAATCTGTAAACAAAAATATTTGAAATAATGGAAATTAGCCTCAAACCATTTAAATATATATTGCAATACTATAATCTATTTTAAATACTATATTAAATACTAAATTTAAATACTACTATTTGTATATTATACATATACCGTATTGCACCGAAAGATATCCCGGGACATCTTTAAAATTATTCCCTCCAACCCCCGGACAACTATCGAAACCGGACATCTTTCGAAACCCGGACATCTTTCGGTGCAATGCGGTAATTCTACCTATTATCTCACAGTAGGTAGATGTAAACATAATTAAATAATCTTTACAATTTGAACACTGAACTCATTTGTGGCTGTTTTAATTTCCAACTTATCAATACATAGCATAGTAGTATTTTTACTAATATTTTTGATTTTGATTCAATAGTCTGCATTTACGTCAGCGTTCTCGATCAAATTAACGCGTGAAGGAAAAAAGTTCATTGCCTCTCTGAATCAAGTAATCTGATTATCAAAGATTGGAGCGTCTTAACTTTATCTCTTTTGTGATTGCACCAACAAAAAAGATGAAAATTATCGGAGCTCCGGAGTTCCCATGAATGAAATGCAGACATATGCGGAGCTTCGGAGTGTAAGGTAATAATAAAGGGAGATGAGAAGAGGTGAAGACGTAAAATTGGAATGTATGAGGAAGGATATTAGATTATTCAAGAGGATTTTCCTGAAAGAGATTTACTTCCCCTTTCATGTAATATGAGTTCACAATTTGAATCGGCGCTTCTCCTCTCTCAACACCTCCACGCCACACGTATGTAAGTATGTATTAAGTATGTAAAATCCGAGTAAAATATCACTATACTGATTTCATACGATTCCGACCACAACTTTTCTCCCAACTTTCTCAACTTGTCTAATGGCTATTCTCTCAAGGTCATAAAACGAGTCATTAAAAACGAGATTAAAACTTTTTCCCTTTCTTATCCTTTATGGTTTTCTGAAAGGCGCAAAAGGAGAGAACCATTTTGACGGAGTCTTTATATTTATATATTAACTTGATAAATATCTATTCAAATGTTCTCCACATATTTCCTAGGTTTAAGCATAATCTCTGTTCTTGTTCTTAGATTTCTCTTTTTTTCCCATTTGAGAGGATGTAAAACTTGGAAATTCTTACAGAAGTACTATCAATAAAATGAAACGTGCAATTATTGTTGAAAGCTTAATAGATCCTTATTTATGTATAAAATGTCTTTTGTTGAAAATGTGCCGTTCAATTCTCCATTTAAAGAGTGCAATAATGTGGGCCATGATGCAAATTTGGTGCTATGTATGCAGTATGTTCATGCACTTATCTTTATGTATTTAAATATATGTATAATATGTTAAACTATTTAAAAACTTTCACATAGCATTCGATATCACCAATTCGCGAACAAATAAAATTAATACATTATATCGGGTACAATCAAAGCCTCAATAAAATCACAAGTAATTTGTAAGCTTCAATTCCTAGAGCGGCTGTGTAGAAGATACTATAAAATACTATTTATTTTTAATATATAGTATATAATAGATATATTATGCGTTGGTATGCCCATTTAATAATATCCATAAATATAAAATATATGTATGTATGTAAATTGACATTCCACACATATCATTTATAGAGATTCCTAAGAATTTTTATGGTTATAGTCAAGAATAGTAAAATATAGTAAGTAGTTATGTAATAAATATATTATGTACTGGACAATGTGAAAGTTATAAAATGGAACGTGCCTTTGGGTGCTATTAGCAGAAAGTAATTCCATTTGAACTCGAAAAATTTGGCTATAAAACACAGTTAAAAGCCGTTCATTTCGGTGAGCTGAGCGGGTAATGAAATGCATTTCCCTTGTTCGATCCCATCTTGACTTTTTATTTAGACGGATCTGATGCTTAGTGATAATTTATTAGCAGAAAGAGAAAGGCCAAATTCCCTTCGACGCGTCTCTTCATAATTCTTCTGAGATCTTGGGAGCGAAGATTCCTCCGCGTCCTAATCTAATATCTATGGATTAGATTGAGGAAAAAAGATAAGGAACCTCCCCGCTTGTTTATGAGATTAACTGATCCAGTTAAAAACTTGTGACAGAGAGGAAGATGAATTGTTTCGATGAGAAATGGAGAAGGAGTCGTTTAGCAGACCACTGAGGTTACGACTTGGAACATACAATTCCATTACATTGAGGGACTGCGAGAATATCCATAGTAAGATATGTACGAGTTCTCGTGGTATGGCAGGGCTAAACACCAATTCTAATGTATATTGACAGCAATAATATATCGAACACTTTTTGGTATCTTTTAGCATTTTGTGCTGCGAGTATCTCGGACGAAAAATATTGTTCAAATACACTTCTTTCTAACTGGGTTGTTTGAACCAAGTTTTGGAATGAAGAAGCTATGAGTATAAATGCTCTTATTTGTATAAGAGGACAATGAACCATATCATAATGTAAAATACTTGTAAGTATTCCTAATTTACAATGTTATGTTATGTATGATATATGCCCCTTGCTGATGTCGATACAAATACATACACTATCAATATTGAACGTATGATATGTGATGTGAGTAATGGGGAATAATATGCGTATTATGGTATGTTGTGCATATGAAATTTCACTCGGAGTCTCAGCTTTTTCGTACTAGTAACTCGTACATCAAGTTGGAGAAATGTGCTGACAAAAAACTCCCACAAAAACTCGAGATGATGAGAAAGAGGAAGAAGGCAGGAAGTGATGGGAAAGACTTATTTTTCATTCATTTCACACAACTTCCCCAAGGAGGGAGGGATTTTATTGATACATTCTCCTTAGAAGATTGAGTCAAATTTAAGTGTCAACTATGGATTTTGATTTTCAAACCCATAACCACTAACAAACGAGAATGGAAGTTTCCCAAGAAGAGGAACGGATTTGAGATTTTTGAGAGCTTCTGAAGGAGAAACATCAATCACTCCAGATTTTACCAAATATTTATTTTCTACTTTACTCATACCGAATTTACCCCAAAATTTACTTTACTTCTTTCTCTATTCGCAAATTCATGCTGTGAAATTAGAAATTGTATTCTTCACAATAATGCATTGATTCCTGGTGAAAATGCTTTTACGAGATCAGAGAGACGCTACAGTTCAATTTTAAAGCTATAGAAAAAACACACCATATTAATACCATTTTTCAATGACTAACAAAATGGGAATCGAGGTTAAAAAAATTGTTAATGTCATAAAATACCTTGTAGGCAAAATGGTTTTATTGAAACATTTAAAATGACAATGTCATTGAATATTAGTGGTAAGGAAAAGAACCTTTTTGCTGATAACGCTAAACGCTAAAAGTATTTGGTTTTAATGTCATTATATGTCATGTATTATCACATGTAAATAATAAGAAGACTGTGTTTACTTTTAACATTTCTGACATTATGACTCACATATCAATCCTTAATCACACATTTATACTCTCCTAATGACTATCCTTAAACCTAAAGTGTAAGGTTCTCAAATGTAATCGTCAAAGTACTCTGTAATAAGAGTTGACGGGTTGCTGAAGGGTGAAAAAAGGTTTTATCTCATTCTAAATGACTAACACATGTATTAAGATAGTGACCTTAATATCCACATACGGTCCATACCTTGTCTTCGACTATTTTAAGTAAATTCTTTTTCGAGAATTACTATAACTTGCATTTAAATAAATATCAGTATGATAACTATTGAGGCTTCATCAATACATCCTTTTTCTTATATGTTAATTAATGTTTAAGTTAGCAATATAGTCTTTTATCAAAATAGCATGCAGAGGAATTCTGAAAAATGAATGAATGAACTCTACAAAAATAATTGTATTTATGTATAATGTACATTATGTATTTATTCATTATTATAAATAATATATTTGGTTTGTTGGGAAATGTAATGATTTTCTAGAACTAGAATGTTTATGTACAATAATACATATTACAGCACGATATTTTACAATATATTGATACATACATACAGAATTATTTTTATATAAATGTTGATTTAGTCCATTCCATACGTAATTCCTTTAAATAGTTTAATTTAATATATACATTGAGAATCCGTGGATCTTAACACGATTCCTAACTATTGTTTATTTATTAAAACTTAAATGGAAATACGGTATTATAGCATTAACAGCAGAAAATGTTGAGTTGTTAAAGACCCTGAATATTTTATAGATTTTCTTTTCCCAATGATTTTAACACCTATGCATATATTTTAATAATAAGCTTAAAAGAAATAAAGTGCTCGATTGATTGAAGTTCCTAGTGTTTGCAAAAATTATATTATTTGCTCTAAAAGTTAAGTTCTTAGAATTACATAAAAAGTGTTCTTGTACTTATATTTAAATTGATAATATAATAATACGGTTATATAACATAACTGTCATATTGGTTTAATAATTTAACATAATATGCATTTCAATTAACGTATGAATTAATAATAAGTATCAGTTAGTTATCTCAAATGATTAGGATTTAAGGAAAATGTAATTTCAAATCAACTCGTATTCAGAAATACGCAATTTATGTAAAAGATCAACATTAGAGAAACATATTCTATAATAATTATATAAAAACGTTTCACACGATTCATGCCCATATCACCAGTAAGTGAATTGAAAGATTCGCTTAAAACTAAAATGAATCGTGTTTAAAATAATGATTAACAATTAATCTTCGAATAATTGACGTAGTTTATAAATAAATCTATAGATTTAGAAAAATAAAAATTAGCAAGAACAATTGCTGGAATTCTTTGCTTCGGATGCGTCTCCGCTCAACGTTCGAGCTCCGTTTGCAGCTGGCTTCTTCTGGACTCCGGATTCTGCAGCGTTTAAGTCCAGACTTCATTGAAAATACATTAAACATTAATTACGAAACTATCCTAAACTTTTATAATTCTTTATACGAGTATATAATAAAATTGTTCATACCTTCCATCTTGAATACTTTCGTAAATTTTCTTAGCAGTTTCTAAAAATGCTTCTTCGACATTTTCTCCTCTGAATTATCAATTTTTTTTTATTAACAAACAAATAATTATAATTCAAAATGCATTATATATTGATATTGGGCAATTACGTCTTTGCACTAGCTTCTACAAATTTTAAGCCATTTTCGTCTGCAAATTTTTTCGCTTCATCATATGTTACATCCCTTTGGGCGTCTAAATCGGATTTGTTTCCAATCAGGAAGATCACCTTTAAAATAAAACGATTTTTGATGAAACAAAGATATTATTTTCTTATCAATAAAGTATTTAGAGTTTTTTATTTGATTTGCATTCTTACAGTATTGGGATTTGTGAGATTTCTCGCATCTGTCAGCCAACTTGAAAGGTGATTGTATGTTGGTCTCCTTGTGATGTCATAAATAATTAGAGCCCCTGCAGCACCTCTATAGTACGACCTTAAAATAATAAATATGAATTTAGAAATTCCAAAAGCCAAGTAGCTAACTCTTTAATAGTCCATAAGAATAATTCCCAATCGAATTTGTTGTCTTTACATTCATTAAAGTCAAAATTTGAAATTACTCCTTTAAGGAATATTAATTTTTCAAATTATAAGTAGGTAATCACCAATTATAATCCTAAATTGTAATTGCAACATAAATGTTATAATATACCTCGTTACAGCCCGAAATCTTTCTTGTCCAGCTGTATCCCATATTTGAAGCTTAATTTTTTGACCACAAACTTCAATAATACGGGTTCCAAACTCAACACCAATAGTATGAGGACAATCAGCCATAACTGTAAAACGATAAAGAAATTGCTATTGAAATTACGCATCGCCCTACATCATGAAAGTAAAACGCAATACAAATGATGACAATTCATTTCGAATGTGTTATTGGCATACTTTGAATATTTCTTTGTCATAATTGCATAATGAATATAAGATGAAAATGATCCAAAACTTACACTTTTTCTCTGTGAATTGATGAAGCAGGCAAGACTTCCCAACTCCTGCAATTGCAATTAAAATTTAGTCAATTTTAAGAAATGTAAGACAATGCTAAAAAATAGTATATCATGGGAATTAACATAAAAACGTGTGAAAATATAATTAGGGTCGCAAGCTGAAGAGAATCAGATTTATTAAATTTTGATGAACTTATAACTTGAAAATGACATTGAGGACAAGCTGATTCTACGCCTTTGCACAGGTGAAAGGGAAAATGGGATAGAACCTTCTGGTGTTTCCTCAAATATTTAAATCCTTTAATTGGGTTGAAAATATAAAAACACACCCATATCTCCAATGATGATGTACTTGAAGATGTACGAGTAATTGTAAGGGCCTCCGGACATCTTCACTTTCGTTTGGATGACGGGTCTTGAGGGATTTTAATAAGGAACGTTAGTTCGTCTTCGAGCTTCTTAATTGCACCTGAGGTCACTTCACATCCTTTACCACGTTGAGGACAGCTTTAATTATTGTAGGAGGAGGAACCTCTGCATTATTCTGATGAGAATCTGTTGGCGAAGATTAGAGTCGAAGTGATGTCATACAGCGAATGATGGTTCCATTCTGGTTCCAAAGGTATGAATTCCCAATATGCCCAACCTGGATCTCCATTTCCCATTCAAGACCATGGACGAAAGTGTTCCATGTTTCTGTACAGTTCTTACACCAACCAGGAGGGGATTCAAAGCACAGGGGCGCCTTCAAAGATTAATTGCATTTAAATAGAATTTAACTTGGTCAGCATTTTTATTCAAGGGTCAATCTACTATCAATCCGCACCTATTATGTCTCATCAATGTTGCATGCTTTGCAAATTCCCAAATATGAAGAAAAATATCAGATTTGGTATGATCTGATAGCATAAATAATGAAGTTTTCTCTCAACACTTTTGTTCATCATATTGGGTTGTTCATTGTGGGGCTATAGGGAAGTAGGAATGTGATGTGCTCAATGAGGGGAGAGTTCTCTATACAGGGGATGTAGCTCAGTGGTAGAGCGTTCGCTTTGCATGTGAAAGGCCCGGGGTTCGATACCCCGCATCTCCAATTTTTGCTCTTTTTAATTACAATTTATATTATAGCATTAATTGAATGCGACTTATTTTGTTTACTTTCACATTTTAAAGGAAACGATGACCTTTTTTAATTTATGTTTATGAACGATCCTCAAATACATACTAATACCCTATTTAATTTTGTTTGCACCATTAGATAATTAATATACACCATATTAAGAGTATCTTTAGAGCAAAAGCATTACGTGTGCAATGAACTAAAGTACGATTGATGTAATATTTATCATCCATATAACTTTAATAGTATTTAAAATGATTATAAGTTATAATTTAGGCATACTTATTTAGATTATATGTAGCAGAAAGAAATAATATATATGGCTTTGAAAAATCTAAACTGGGCTGACTTGGCTGTTAATTTTATTTTTAGAGTTTTTAGAGGAAATTAAATTTTTTTATTAATTAAATTTTTTATTTTTATGTTATAAATGCTCACATGACAAATAATGGGGTAAGTAGAGTAATTGTATTATTATTATAACCATTAAAACTAACCGAATCTCTGATAACTAATTTGGAGAAACTTTCCGAATAAATTCCACACAACAAGAGAACATTTTGGAAATCTTTGGATCCCGAATTGTATACTGCGTTCAATAAAAATTAGCGTTTAATACCAATAAAATATATAAATCATTTTCAATTTAAAAATTTAAAAGTGCCTATTATGTTCTGTATCTGACAATCAATGAAATAATTAGTTGATAAACTACAT
>JAQGBZ010000345.1:0-66404 GCA_034687125.1 Neelides folsomi
TAATTATATGAATAAATATAAACTCCTTCTTTAATTGATCTCCAATCGACGAATGGGGACGTATAGGGGCAACTCGCCGCGCTCTACATTTTGGTGCTATTGCTGATTTTTTTTATTAATTATAAAAATTTAATTTTTAAAAAATTTTTTAAAAAATTAAAAAATTTAAAATGACGGCGGATTGGCGGTATTTTTTAATAAAATGATACTTATTAATTTATTATATTTATAAGTAATTTGTATCAAAATAACATTTAAATATATTATTTATTTGAATTATGTTATATGTGAGAAAATTGGCAACCTTTTAAATCCAATAAATCTTCATAGGCAAGTTACGCCGTACAATTCCTCCCACTTTCAATTATCCATTATACATAACTTTTTATGGGGAACAATTTTGCAATAAGATATACCGGCGGAATTCTTCGGCGTAACGAGATAGCAATATAGACGGGAAAAAAGGTCATTTTCTGGAGGGTGGTTCCTCCCACAATTTCGCAGTTGGCTTGGATAGGGTGATATATTTATTCAATTTTATTTTTTCAATTTTTTCAATATTTGAATAAAATTTAAATAAACAATATTTTTAAATTGCGGTCTGTAAAATTTAAGGTTTTTGAAATTTGAACCATATTGAACCAACTGTTTAAAGAGTGTTTGTAAATTCATCATAATTTGCATCGATCCTGTGAATTCTGCTTGTCATTTTACAGTGAATGGGGAATTATGATATTTTTAAATGCAATAGAACAATTTTGTGTTTTACATGGAGCACCATGTAGATTTAGGAGCGCCATGGAGTTTCAGGAGCAAAGGTGGAGCACCATGGAGTTTTCAAGAGCGATTTTTACCAACATGGAGCTTTTTTGCATGGAGCACCATGGAGCTTCGATTCATGGAGCAACATGGTGCTCTATGAAGCGGAATTTTATAAGATAGGAAAACTTATATTGAAAACAGCATGGAGTTAAATTTCGCTCCATGGAGCCTTAATTTTACAAGATAGCGATATGTTACCCCAATTATGATTATAATAATTAATATTAACGTTTTTTATTCGTTAAAAATTGATAAAACGCGATTTGAAAGTAAAACTAAAAGCTCATCAAACTTTAATTAATTTAAAAGTTGTGAAAAATATTTTTATATAACAATGATAGAAAAAACAATTAACTTTTTAAAAACTACATAGAATATTTTAAATCTGTGGTTTCAATACAAACTCATTTTCATGAACGCACCTATAAAAATAGAGAGTATATTACACAAGAAAATGTGACAGAAGGATATTTTAATGAATTGACCATTTCTTCAAGTTATTTACGTAAATTTCCATCCAGCACCGTTATATTTTTTATTAGTGAGAAGGAAATTAAAACAATTGAAACTTTTTTTTATATACATTAACTGCTGTTTTATTTTAATTTCCGCTTTGCAATTAGTAAATTTAACTTCGTTGTCATTGCATTTCAAAGAGAATTTATTTTAACCAATGATGGATATTTCAATAAAAATAATGAGAATTTCCAATATCAAGATAAGATAATGTATTCTAGTTTATATTATCCCGCCGATAATTTCATTATATATGCAATGTCCAAGAATGATAAACCTGCAGAGAATTTGAGGATTTTGAAAAGTTTTAAAATATACAATAATTTAATTGATCAAAAAGCATCAGAAATCTTTATTGATTTTTTAGGAAATTTAATAAAAATTCCAGAAAAAGAAATAACAAATATTTACAGTTCAAAAATTAAGTCATTTTATTCTAAATTAAATAATTTTAAGGATTATGAAGGTGCCGTAGTGTACAACGATAACCATTTCTATGATCATAAGTTATCGAAACATTTTATGCATATATTTAAACTTATGTATACCTAAAGTAGATTCAATAAATAATAAGTACATAGAGACAATACCAAGCATGGTCCTCCAAGATAGGCCAGGATGTTAAGTATTTTTAATTCTATGTAAATGATTCTATGTATTAACCCCATATAATTTTGATTAAGAGAGGTTTTATGAATACTCATTGCAACGGAACAAGAAAAATTTGTTGTATGAACAAAGGTGATGCTGTTCCTGCGATTTGAGTATGCGAAACAAAGGAACGGTGCGGAAAGCAAATGAAGGTGGTTGAAGTGATTGGAGGTAGAGGTCAAATGGGACTTTTCAAAGTTCCTTCATAGACAAAAATAAACACAAAAACACCGGTCGAGGATGTTTTGTCTACTCACGTCGAAAAAATCATCTTAAAACATTACCCGGGCGAAGAACACAAGGTTATCATACATCACGATAAAGCCTTGTCACATCTGTCACATAAAATGTTCCCTGTGAAATGTTTGAAAAAGTCAAAGGAAATTGAGATGCAGGGATGTTTACAAGAACGATGGGAAACATATCGAACAAATGAACCATTATAAAGAATCAGATTGTGGTTAAAAATTAATTTAACTCGGATAGTTAACCACTGGAAAACTCATTTGCATATTAATGAAGTTTAATGTTTAATAACTTTTACATTTATAAAGGAAATCACTTGAAATTTGAAAGGTGCATGCCCAATATATCCCTAATACATAAATAAATTTACTTAATTGCTAATTTCATCCAATCCCGAATTAAAAATATTTGACATCCGGGCCTATCATAGTGGACAATGCTTTGTATAAGGCTTTAAATGATTAATAAAGTAAAGTAATTTGCCCGGAGCTCTTATAATCGTATAATAAAATAAAATCTTAATGTTTGTGTCAATGTTTCTAATTACTTACTTTACATTAAAAAATTAAATTAATTTATCAATTTATTATAGTTATTAATGCACTCATGTGTAAAATGTCTATGTATTTATATGTTCATTAATGAATTGTTTTTGCATAAAATGTCATGAATTACTTTGCCTAATGAATAAATTGATTAAATAATTAAACCAAAAGATGAAATGACATTTAATGTATTAACAATTGCCAATTTTATTTATCATATAGCTTTATTCAGATTATTCATCAAGTGTGGGGATAAATTCAATTACATTATGAATGTATTACATACAAAAATGTTGATATTTTTATATATGATTTGATATTTATTTTCATTGCATTAAATTTTTACTAACAAACGATGAGGCATACGACTTACGAATAAAGTGCAACAGCGTTCGTTTTTTATCAACGACAATATACAACAATTATTTGGGAAACTCTATGGTAATTAAAGACTTCTCTTATTCTATTTGTAATTGTAGCTTATTTAACTGTAATTTTATTTCTTATTATTCCTAATACAATTAGAAGAATGAATTTTAAATAATAGCGCTGATTTAAAATTATTTCAACGAACCAGGTTAAAATTGAAATTAATAAAAGGAAGGAAACTAAAATTAAAACTGGTAGAATTTTTCTGATTATCAAAGGAGTTGCGTTGTAAGTTTCAGGTGATTTCAATAAACTTCTAAATGTGTTTATTTCATTAAAATTTTTTCTGTTCCATCTTCTTGCATTGTTATAAATGGTTCTATTAACTAAATGGTACAAATCGTGAAATGGTCTAACAACGTAATATCCTTCTTCCCACATTTTCCAAATACCAGATTGGAACATGGAATCGAATGCAAATTTAAATTGGTCATTAAAATTTGATCTAAAAGTGAAATCCACCATAACATATATAAAATAATCATTGCCAAACGATTGTTGATAAAACTCCCTTTGTTTAATCATGTAATATTTATCTTTATACTTAAATTCTAATGATGTTTCATACAAATAAACTCTACCAACAAAATCCAATAAAATGAAATTATATGGCAAGTTAATTATTCCTGACCATGTGTCCAATGAAGGATCATTTTCACCATACATCATTATCGCATATGGTGTGAAATGAATTTTGTTTTTAAACAATTGTAACATTTTCTCACGTTTGGCAGAATATTTCAAATTTAAATAAAAGGAAGGGTTTGCATTTTCGAGATAATATTTTCTACTTATACTTTGATTTTTATAATTTGTCCTTTTCAGTTTAAGATATATTTGATATTCCAAATTTCCAATATGCTGAGCAAATGTATAAATTACCGGATTTTGAGTGGAATATGCCAATTGTTCAAAGGTTTCAAATGATTTCGGATTTTTGTCTAAAGCAATAATTATAAATAATATTGATTTATAAGTTGAACTAATAATGAAAATCATAAACATTAAAATAGCAATAAAAAGCATATGTTTGACATTTTTAGATGAAATTTTATCAACTGCTGAATGACCTTGTTCTAATAATAATTGAAATAGTGCAAAGCACAAACTATTAAAATTTATAAAATTTTTAATTTTACAAATAAAGGGTGAAATAATATAATCGAGTTTTAAAAATATAATAACTGTTATTATGAATGTAATAATTAATATCCAGACTTTTAGATTAAACGGAGCAATTATGTTATAATAATTGATTACTGTTGTTTTATCAATGAAGTTTGTAAAAGTGTAATCAAGTCTAAATGTAAAGGGTAAATAACTTGAGATATACATTGAACGATAAAATCTTGGGTCCAAATTTTGAGAATAAATAATATTTAATATTGGAGCAGAATCTACAATAGATTTCATAAATTTGCCTTGATTAATTTCTGATAATTCAGTATCAAATGACACGTTTAAATATTTAGAAACTATTTTCATTAAACAAACAAGGGTTTTTCTATTAAATGGATTTTCAGCTTTCATTTCACAATTAATATCAAATTGATGGTCAAATTTATAATTATATATCTCAATTAAATTGAATATTAATGCGCCTTCGAAATCTTTTAAATTATTAAATTTAAACTCATTTGATTGAGCCATTGATTTAATACGAGAAATTCCATTTTCTGAAATATCTTTTAAATTTTCCATAAATTCCATAAATACATCTGAACGTTTTTCATTTCCAAAATTGTATTTTTGAAATTGTTTCAAAATTTTCAATGTCTTTGCAGGCTTATCATCATTTGAAATTGCATAATAAATGAAATGTTCTGCTGGATAATATAAACCATTTAAACGCATCTTTGTTTGAAAATTAGAATTAAAAATTCTATTAAAATCTATTTCTTGGTTTTTAATCGACGTTGCTTGAAATGCAATAACAAAAAAATTAAAATTACTTATTGGAAAAAACTGGTTAAGACTAACTGCACCATCCAAGACGGATAAAAAGTCAACATTTGTTTTAATTATTTTTTCACTTATTAAAAATGCAGTTCTACACAAAGGGAATTTACGTACAGAAATAGGGGAAATTATTAAATCTTCATAATATGTAATTGGATATTTTTCGTGATGTAATAAATCTCTTTTCTTATAACTTCTGTTAAGATGAGATTGTATTGAAAGTACTGATTCAAAACCTGCAAAATGTTCCACATATTCACTTAACAAAAAATTGTCTTTTTTGCTATTAAATACTGCTGTATATAAAAATATTTCACAATTTTTAAAAGCTTCTAGATGCAAAGAACTTTCATATTTTATTTCATTCCTTTTAATATTCAATGAACTTACACTAAAAATATTTGACAAAATGTTTATAAAGATATTTATTATATTAAATAAAAATATCATTTTAATTTTATATTTACTACAAATTTTATACTTATAAATATTAAAGTAGTATTATATTTTTATTTGTTGTTTCGACTTTTTGTATAACGATTTTTTATTTTAAAATGAATATTTCAATTTTAGCATTTCTTTTCAAACAAACCAATTCTCACAAGCAACGTTGACTTATTAACCAATTGTATACATAATATCTGCATTACTTCCACTAGCCTAATAAAGTAATGTATTAATTCATTATTTATTTCATGTGAAGGCTTTCACACTAATTGTTAGCATTTAACACGTAAACTAGTGAAATTACAAACATTTCATTTTATGTAAGGCAATTAACAAATTTAACTTCATTGTTAATGAAAAACTAATCAAAATATTATGAACATGTTTAAAATCTATTGAAATGAATGATTCGATAATATTTTTATTCCCTTTAATTATTATAATACATATTTCAGCCTTACATTACTATGAATAAAATGCTTTATATTATATGTAAGTGTTAGACAAATCAATTAGTCACTGATTTGTCTCAGGAACATTACACATTTCAAAAATGAATAATCGTTTAAATGAAATAAATTGTAAAATATCTTTCTTAGAATTAAAATTTTTCCGAATATTAAATCAATTCAGACATATTTTTCTTCCATTGACAATAACTATTAATTAATTTAATCAATAACAAATAGCATTTTATTTGCAAAGTGATTAATATTTAAACCATTCTATTATCACATTATTTATGTTTTTTTATTTCATTTACAAATTCCAGACTTTTATTTTTATTTAAGGGACAAATACAGACAAAGATCCGGAGATACTTCTCACCCCAATAAACCATTTATTTTTTATTATCAATGTACAAAATGTTTTGTATTTTATTAATTGGTGTTTATGTCACGTTGTCGTTTTATACCTTTTAATATTAATGCCTCTGGGATAAATAAAAATGATATTTATGTTCATACTAAATACTCATTAAACCTACACATTTACACTTTTTCTAATTTCACCGTACCTTGATTTTCATTTATGCAAAATGAAGATTTTATTTGTTTTACTTTTAATTTCATACAATACTTTGTTGGCTAAATCGGTTCGGTCCACTTTGCTAGAAGATGCCATAGAAAGTGAAAATCAAATAGTGAATTTTGTAAATACATTACCACAATTCATTCATAAACATATTCCTTCACAAATTCAATTTATGCTCTATACAAAGTATTTAAGATTAAAATTTTATATATATTTTTCATTGACTTAAAAAACATTTTATATCAAAAATTAATTACCCAATTCAAAATATTTTTATATAATCTCAATACTTTATGATATGTAATGTAATATAATTAATAACAATTAAATAATTAAAGGAACAATCCTGAAATTCCCGACCAACTCAGAATTGGAGATAAAGAGGGACTTTATAAATCCAACTATTTTAAAAACAAAGCAGTTAAATTACTTTCTCATGGATATACCGATTCATCTAATGGATCTCTCCGAATGGGAGCAGTTAAAGGTAAAAATTAAGTAATTGAACAAAATTATTTAACCTTTAATTCAACTTTTAAATATTTTCAGAATACGTAAAAGAAGACGAAGACATTAATGTTATTGCAATAAATTGGTCGGAACTTGCCAAAGGTCCCTATTATGCATTCGCTGCATTTAGCACTCAATATGTTGGACTTCAAGCGGCTCTCTTTTTAAATTTCCTCGTTGAACAAAATTACGCCAAAACAGGAAATTTTCATGCGATTGGCCATTCACTTGGAAGTCACGTGGTTGGGAATTGTGGGCATGAATATTTAAATATTACTGGGCAAAAGTTACCAAGAGTTACAGGGCTAGATCCTGCGAATCCATTATTTGGTACTTTACAAGATTTCAACTTTTTTAAACTCAATTAGTAATTCTATTGCTAAAGCATATAAGAATAATAATCTTAGTGATTTTGAATTTTCTAGCAAACGGATGTTTATTTGGAGACGATAAATATCGATTGGATCCAAATGATGGAGATTTTGTTGATTCAATTCACACTGCAGCTGGGGAAATATATGAATTAGAACCAGGATTTTCACATCCAATTGCACATGTAGATTTCTGGCCAAATAATGGTAATGTATTTTGCAATATCGCAATATCAAGTTAAGGAATATAAAATATGATAAATATGAAAGTTAAATATGGCAAATTCAAGTTAGCCGAAGGCCGACGTCCAAGATAGCCGACGTTTTTCCTTAAGCATTACAAGCCCTATCTAATCTCCAAGCTGGCCGAATTTCAGACAAGCCAACGCCCAAGATAGCCGAATTTATTTTATTAATAGAGCTAGTGGCGCAGAATATAGTTGCATATAAGATAGATGCTTCAAATTACCCCATAAATGTTGCAGAATGCCCCTTAATTTTATAAAATTATTCAAAATCGTTTTCCAGAATTAATCCACCCTAACATTTTAAAATAGATTTTTTTGAAACTATAGTACAGATTGAATACTTTAGTCTTATAAATGAGTTTTAAAATTAGTTAATAAAAATTAAGGGGCATTCTGCAACATTTATGGGGCAGTCTGAAGCATCTATCTTATATGCAACTATATTCTGCGCCACTAGCGCTATTAATAAAATAAATTCGGCTATCTTGGACGTCGGCTTGTTTAAAATTCTGCTATCTTGGACGTCGGCTTGTCTAAAATTCGGCTATCTTGGACGTCGGCCTTCGGCTAACTTGGATTTGCCGTTAAATATTATATTATTAAAAATATTTTTCAGGACAAAATCAACCAGGGTGTGAAAATATTTCTGTAATTGATGAGCGTAAGATTAATATTTTTAATTAAATAATTATTTTATAATGTGTTATTGATTGTTGCAATTTATTTATTTATCTTTTTATTAATCATTTTGAAGGATCTTGTAGTCACATGAGAGCTGTTGTTTATTGGGTTGAATCGATTAATTCAAATCAGTTCAATTCTTGTCTTTGCAAAGATTCAGATTGGAGAGGATTTTCTGAACAAAATTGCCCATGTGAGGAAAATGCATTGATGGGAGATAAACTTCCTTCGACGTAAGAATTTGTTTTTTTATTGTTTATAATAATTACTTGTATTAAGTTGTACATACAGGGTGGGCCATAAGTAACTTTAACTTTAAATAAACAATTGTATAGGAAAGAAAGATACTTATGGCCCACCCTGTACTTGTTGGTGTTATATTATTTATTTCATATATGAAATCATGAAATTATTTGTTTCTTACAGAACAAAGCATGGAAATTATTTTATACGAACCAACAACAAAAGTCCCTTTGCTCGTAATTAAAACAAAAATCATTGTATGTATCGGTATTATATATCATTAAATAATTGATTCTGCCATATACCATGATTTTATGAAAATGTTTATATAATAATTAATAATATTGATAAATTAAGTAAATTAAAATTAATATTTATTAGAAAACTTTGAATAAAATATAATAAATTTATATTATTATCATACATTCTTCCATTAATAAAATATTTCAATTTCTATGAATAAAGCCATTATTATAGATATTATAATTATCGTTATATCATCGTTAATTAATTAGTTGAGTAAATTTTGCATATGGGGGATTAAAGTTGTCAGAAAGTTTTTAATATCATCTTGTCGCTTCATTCCCGTTTTTAAAACTTCTTCATGCGAAGTTTCCTCTTCCACACCATAGTCAATAATGCACACGTTTGTGATGAGACTAAATGCTAAACATTTAATTCCACAATGAGCGGCTGTCATCACTTCAGGAATTGTACTCATTCCTGAAATTAAACAAATGTAATATTAAATATAAATATATATTAAATATAATTATAAATATAATTAAAAGTAAATAATTTATTTATTACAAAAATCATAATTATTTTGATAGTGTAGCAAAATGTAATTTGTATAAGACTACATAATGATAAATCAATTTAAAGTATTCAAAACATTTTATTACCAACAGCGTCGATCCCAAAAGTTCGCATAGCTCTAAGTTCAGCGACAGTTTCAAACGAAGGACCGCCAACCATTGTGTAAACTCCTTCACGAATGCAATCTCCAATTCCAATGTCAATTGCCACAGCTTTTGCCAAATTCCTCAATTTGTCATCATATGCATTATTGAGTGGCGGAAATCTCGGTCCGAATTTCTCATCGTTTGGTCCCCGAAGTGGAGATTGACCGCCAAATCCAGGGAAATTGATATGATCCTTTAAAAGCATGATGTCACCAACACAATAATTTGGATCCAATCCACCAGCTGCGTTTGTTACAATCAAAACTTCAATTCCAAGTAATTTAAAAACTCGAACAGGCATTGCGCACTAAATAATAAATATTTAATTTTAAATAACAATTTAATTAAATTAAAAATGTCATAATAATCAAAAATAATATGTTTTTAATCCAGTATTTATTTTATTACTTTCCATAGTGGATATCCTTCAAAATAATGAAATCTTCCTTGCATTGCCAACACAGGGACATTTGCCAATTTCCCAATCACGAGTTGTCCCAAGTGACCGTGGACAGTCGAAGAAGGGAAATGTGGAATTTGTTCATATGGGAAAACATCTCTGTCAACAATTGCATCTGCAAGGGTTCCAAGACCAGTTCCGCAAATAATGCCAATTTTTGGTAAATGTTTGGTCCGCTCTTTTATGTAATTTGCACTTTCCATAATGATCTCGTAGGTATATCTAGAAATATAAAATATTTATCGGTGAACATTATTTAAAGTTTATAATTAGATAGATTGTTAGATATATTTTTATTTTATCATTAATTATTAATTAATTATTATTACTAATTATTTTAAAGAAAATTAAAAATCTTGTATTACGGGTTGGAAACGTTTCCATATGTTGACAATGAAGTTTCAATTTTTTCATTAGTCTCGAAAAATTTGTTGTTCATTTTCTTATGTTGGTCATAATCGTGTTGAACTTGATTGTTTAAATCCACGTTTTTTATTTCGCAATAATTTGAAATTCCATTGGAGAAGTTCAAACTCATTTCTGAAAATATTGAACTATTAATTACAAATTCTTTTTAATTTCAATTTGACTACTTTATATAGTAAGTTTTAAATTATAATTATAATTTAATTTTTATTATTAGTTTGGATATGGATTTTGGATAAATTGAATTCATTACTTGTTGGCGTTGTTCGACTTTGTATAAATGTTATAGGACGAAGTTGTATTTGATTGTAGTTTGTGATCAAATAACCAGGTTTGTCCAAGATCTCCTTCTCAAATACATTTCATTTCTTTTAACTACAAAGTTAATCTCTTTGAAGACCCAAACTAGAAAATCCTTGATCTTCAATTGAGTTGATCAGCAATTCTTATCACTACTTGTTAGATGAGATTAAGTGAAGACAATTTACTTAAATAACGTCGCAGCGTCGTCAAATTAACCACCAATATACATTTACTAACATTTTAAATGGCATTGAAATGTTTTCTACGAACCAAAGTATACAAGTAAATTACATACATTGTATTTAAGTAATTTGTATAATATATTTCAATTAAATATAATAAGTATCAAATGCGCCCAACAAGGACATATTGACATATTTTATACAAATTAAGTAGAATATAATTAATAATTATTTACAAATAGGTACATGACATTATGTATTGTGATTTAAGAAATGATAAATCAAATGTTTATGGGAAAATGAAATATTAATTAATTTGAAAAACATTGGGTTTTAGGTAATTTTTAATTATATGTTCGTCTTTTTGATTTACACGCCTCCATGAGGTCGAAGTTTATTGGAATTTGTAGGCACTGAAATAATATTATTTGTATTATATTATAAACATATACAGATTATACGAACTTCTCTTAAATATAGGAGTAATGAAAATGAGTTAGTAACTTAGGATATTTCTCAAATAAACAAAAAATGAATTTTCGAAAAATGAAATTCAAATCTTTTCAACTTTAGAAAACATTGCAGGAATTAAAAGTTTTTGTTTATTTGAGAAATTTTCAAAGTTACTAACTCATTTTCATTACTTCTATATTTAAGAGAAGTTCGTATAATCTGTATGTAATTATAATCTAAATTTTCCCTTTACACTTTAAAGATAAGATGAATTCCTTATCTCTTTCTAATTATATTTACAACTCAACCTTCCAATCTCTCAATGTCAAGTTCAAAGCAAAGAAGATTAAGTGACTTTTTTTATTGCATTTTTTTCTTTCTTAATCTCTCCAATACAAATTATGTAATTTTCTTATTCCACAAACACCTGACAATGTTTCACATACATTTCATAAGCAAATGGATTTCATTTTTTCTTTGGCGGTGGAGGTTGGACAGAAATAGCTTGAGGTTTTTTGGCTTCTAGCAAAGCATTTGATTTTCCCGCCGGGGTCGCAGAGGTACCTTGAGGAGATTTATTTTTTGTAGGCATTGGAAGTTTCGAACCGGGTTTTGGCGGGGTTTTATCAGCATTCTTTTCTTCTCCTTTCTCCGAAGGTCTTCTAACTCGTTTCTGTTGTTGAGGTTTCTTTTCCTCTACAATGGCAGATTTTTCTTTGGGAGGAGCTGGAGATTGAATGGCTTTTCGCGGGACTTGTTTTGAAGCTGCTGGAGGGAGAAGCGGCGGATCGAAAAAGTAAATGTCGCCTTGTTTAGCAACACTCAACGGCCCAAGGATTTTCCCATTGGAATCCACCACAATTATCATAATGTTCTTCACCAGCTGGGCGTACCACGTGTCAAGATTTTCATTCAGTTTGCGAAACCCATTTGCGAAATGAACTTCTGCACGTGATTGCATGGCTTCTAAATCCTTTAATTATAATTAAAAAAAATTAAAATTAAGTAATTAATTTAAATTTATCATTTTAGTATTTTTCACAAGTTTGTAATTTTATAATTAATCCTCTTACAATAATAATGTAATCGTATCTTCTACGATTAAGCCAAGGAAGTCGAGAAAAAACTTCACGACTGTTGTCTTTGAATTTCGTAATGTTTGTCCGAAAGTGATCGACCATGTCGCCACGAAGCTCTTCGTAATTCTCCCGAATCTTCGCCTTATATCGAGTATAATTTTCTGATAGATGTCGGATCAGCTCAAGATTAGCTAATTGAATATTAAGACAATATAATTAAATAAAGTTTTTCCCTATCAGTTAATTATTAAATTAAATAATAACTGTAATTATAAAACAAGAATTATACAATTTGAAATGAAATAGTTTTTATAATTTTGGATTTACTATTAGCAATGTTTGAAACTGAAGCGTCGTATGCTTTTTTAAAGGATCCTTCCATTTCCCCGATTTCCCTTGAGTTGTCTTCAATCATTGTCTTGAACTTCCCTTTTGTGTAATTGATGAGTTCGACCATGCTTTTGTTGACCATTTGAATATTCTTCAAATACTTTTGTTCCAATTCACCCATTTTAAACTCTCTTGGAAATTGAATTGGAATTAATAGTGTTAGAAAAACAAAGATCAAGAACTTTTGTCTAAATTGATTTAATTGATGGAAAACAAAATTAATTTTTGGAACAAAACAGCATTTGGGATTTGTAACCTTGAACTTAATTCATAATTAAATAAATTATAATATGTAATTAAAACAATTCTATGTATCTTATGGTTATGATTTGTATTGTTTTATTCATTTTATTAAATGCTTTACTTTTATTAAGAACATTGATACATTATTAAACTAAAGTGACAATCCATTTTAATTAAAATTTTAAATCTGCTTAAATATATAAATCACATAATGGAAACTTTTTCAACGAGATTTGGTGGTTCTGAATTTTCATTTCTAAACCACCAACCAAAATGCTTTTCTCCGTCTTTGCCCTCCTTCCAGGGTTCATCAACTCCTTCAAAAAAATGGATTCTCATATTATTTTGCTGACCCCAATCTGCCATTCCCCACCAATAGTTTTTCATATTATCAATATTGTTAGGACAATTGTTAAAAGTTTCTCCTTCACTCGCCCACCCAGTTTCTCCAACCATCACTTCCAGCATTGGATTAAAACTTAAAAATCTTGATCTCAATTGTAATAAATGCATTCCAATTGAAGCTATTGATCTTCGAACACCTTCAAGTTGCATACCCTAATTAATAATTAAATATTAATAATTAAAAATTTATAAAATAAAATTAACATTATAATTAAAATAATTAAAAAATAATAATTAATAATTAAAATAATTAATAATGTATTTTCATTTACCGAAGCATTGCAATCACTCGCATTGGGATAAACATTGCACATAATAAAATGGGATTCTCTGGCAATTTGCGCAACGATTTGTTGCATCGGTTTCCCATCTGCCATTATAAATTCACAATGATGAGTCCGAATGCCAACCCTTAAGCCTTTGTTCCGATTATCGCGAATCATTTGCAAAACCCGAGTTGCTTTCGCCGTTTCATTAATATCTTGAACGTATTCATTGGTGAAAACAATTCCCCACACGGTTCCTGCAAACTTTTGGTTCGCTTCGCTCGCGGCTTTAAAAGCATTTTCAATCTCTTTGTTCTCAATTCCTCGGTTTTCATTTTGGTAAATTCCAATTGAGACTTTAATCTGCGAATTGGCTCTTTGATTCAAATCAGCCGCTGCTCGGGCAATTAAACAATTCCCTTCAGCTTCATACCAATTCTTATTTAGATTCGAAGCTAGAATATAGAATTAGTAATCATGAATTACTTTAAATTTTATATTTAAATTTAATCTTATGTATAAACGTTAAATAATTCATAAATAAATGTAACTCTTAAATATACAATTAACTCCCATGCTGTATGTCGAAATATATTTAAATTTGGATGTGACCGTGTTGAGCTGTGATTTGATGTCTTCATAGCTATAGCCATTTGATGTTCTCCCTCCTGATTTTGTGTATGGAGAAAAAGTAACGCCAGATATGGAATTAAACCCTTCAATTTTAATCTAAAATTTGTAATTTAATTTAATTTAGAAAATTTCTTTTATGTGAGTATTCGCTTTAAAATTACTGTTTTGACTATAAAAATTTAGCATTTTAAAATAATGAAATTACAATGCTGGTGAATAAAAGAAAAGACAATTGGATTAAAATTCTCATTTTAGAGATTAAATATTTTTGTTTATTTTCTCCACTGTAGGAACTCCACGCTTAAATACTAACAATCAATTTTCTATGTCAAATACAGTCATTTGTAACAGTAACAAAGTCTGACAAAGGCTTTTATTTATTGTGATTATTGAAACTTATAAACTATTCGAATTGAAAAATCCAATTGTAGCCAAATTGTTTTAAAAATGTATGTCAATTTAGAATATGCAATTTAATTTTTAAAACTTCTTACAATGCTACAATAGAATTATTTATATTGGAATGAAGCTTTTTATACAATAACTTTTGTTAACAGATTATTTCAATTGAATTTCAATTTTTACTGAAACAAACAACCATTACAATACTAGAATAAATTATCTTAATATAATTATTTGTTCATTTTATGTTTTCGATCTAAAATTTTAATTTCTTTGAACTTCAATAAATTGACTAATATGGTTTATTAAATAAAATATACAAAGTGCATAGTATCTTTCTTTTTTAAGCGATTGTTTATTTTAAAAAATGGCCCACCCTGTACAGTGTAATTTACATGTGATAATAGATAATCTTAAAATCAAAATATTATTGCATTGAAATTAACTTATATTTTAACAGTAATTCGAAATATTGTACTACATATATTAATACTAATTAAAATTTTTAACTTCATAGGCATAGGGGAATTTCTGGGTGTATTTTTTTCATGTGGTTTTTGAAGCTTCTTTCCCCAGTCAGAGTTTTATTGCAAATATCGCAAATGCAAATTTCTTGGTTTTCGTGAGTTTCCTTGTGACGTTGCAAATTTAGCGAAAGTGTGAAGGTCGCTTCACAATGGTCGCATTTATAAGGGCGATTATATGAGTGAACACTTCTCATATGAACCATTAATTGCCTGGTAAACCCGATGTGCCGTTCCATTAAAATTCGACCACAAATTTGACATTGTGAATAAGATCGATCGGGGTGAATTGTTTCAATATGATTTACGAAATCCTCAGGTTGCTCGAAAGAATCTTTTGATTTACAAATAATGCAAAAGTGGATTCGCATCTTTCGTTTTCGGATTTTATAAGATTTGCGAATTTCAATTTTTCGTTGAGGAAATTTCAAATTTTCAATTTTCTCTTTTTTAATTCCCGTGAGTTTAGAATGACTTGGCCGTGTTGACCTCAATGACTTAGACGATGTTATTGGAATTTGGGGTTGATTCGGAATTGGGACAAATTCGAAATTTTCACAAGTTTCAAATTTTGTAATGGAAATTGATGAATTTGGAGGATTTGTATCGAAATGTTCCTCAATTTCAATTAAACATTCATTTTTGGTCGTGTCGATTAATTCTTCTTCTTCTTGCAAATCATCAAAATTTTGTTCGAGTGGGTCGGAAAGGATTTGAGATTCAGCGACTTGGAAATTAAATGATTCGTTTTCATTGTGTAAACCGAAATTGTCTGAAGAAATTTGAAATTCATCCGTCATTGATTCAAATACTTCAGTTGGAATGTGGAGTTCTAAAAAATATAAATAAAATACAAAATTAATGTAAAATGTGTCGTTTGATAATTTACTACAAAATATCGTTATAATTATATAGATATTATGTGTTTATAAATGTTTATTAAACTTTAACAAATATATTTGATCAATTAACCTTTTAATAACTTATTTCTTGACTGAATCACTTTTTCATTTTCGATTATAATTTGCTTATTGTTGAAAGAAGTCATAAAAATTTCCTTCACTTCCTCTTTGAAGAATCTCAATTTCCGATTTAAAATTTCCATTTCTTCATTAATAACAGAAACGAACTGCAATTTAACTCTGCACAAACTGCAAAATTCATTTCCTATAAAAATTGAATATTTTACAAATCAAGTTTTATTTACAAAACTGTTGTTGAATAATGGATGGGTCTTTGGGAATTTTAACGTATTAAATGTATAACTATAAGTGATATAAGGATTATAAAAGTTTAATACATTAATGTAATTAAAATATTAATGAACTTATTTTACCTATAAGATCTTCCTTCAATTGTTGAGGTAATTTGAAGAGATCGAGAAAAACGTCCCAATCATTTCCATCTTCATTTAGCAATTGAATTCCTTCATCACGCAAACAAATTAAACAGCTCATCTTGAAATGATTTAAATTAAAGATTCAAGTTCAATGATGAATTCTGATGTTTTAATTTAAAAGATCTATGAGTTAATAAATATAACAATAGGAAAAATAAGTTTAAGTTAATTTTACTTTTATTATTGTTAAAAGTCAAAAGTCTCAAAGTCTCAATGTATAAAGATGCGGGAAATAGATGCTACCTGTACAAATGTCTCAATTTTCCCCCATTAAAAGAAGCAAGCACGCAACCAGATATAAATCAATTATATTATCAATTTATTATCAATTTATCAAATATATTTATTTATCAATATTTTAATCAGTTTTGTACAATATCCATACAATGTTGGTATAAAATAACATACATTAATTCTGAAGAAATTGCGTCATATATAAATTAAATTAAGAATGTTCTTTATTTTGCCGAGTAAAAAACATTTCATAAAAATGATCTTCCAATGTAAACCCAAATGATAAATATAAAAACAGCAATTAGAAATTCATACTCTTAAATTAATTACTAACAGAGAATTAACATTGCATTGATCACAATGATAAATTTTAAGTGAAAAATGTTACAAATATATTTTTTCAAAACACTCAAATTCACAAAGTATACAAAAAATAAAATAGTCGATACAAATTAAATCTTTTAACTTCATAGGCATAACGGAATTTCTGGGTGTATTTCATGTGGATTTTGAAGCTTCTTTCCCCATTCAGAGTTTTATCGCAAATGCAAATTTCTTGGTTTCCTTGTGGCGTTCCAAATTTAGTACAAGTGTGAAGGAAGCTTCACAATGGTCGCATTTATAAGGGCGATTATATGAGTGAACTTTTCTCATATGAATATTCAATTGCCTATTAACACCTTGTTCCATTAAAATTTTTCAACAGGTGTTACAATTTGAATAAGATCGATCTGGGTGAATTGTTTTGATATGATTTATAAAATTCATAAATGGAATTTTAGCTTGGAGTCAAAAGATGTGAAAAAGAAGGAAATGAATCCACGAGAAAAAATGTAATTATACCGAGAATTGAAAAACGAATATTTAAATGTGAAATTTCTGCTTCAATTGTCCAAGGAATTTCATGATTTCTTTCAACCCATTTACATTTATGTTAGTTATGTTTTATTTATTTGCTCATTACTTCATTTAACAATATTTCAATCGTTATTTGCATTGTGGCAATTCTCGGGATCATTTTCATCCCAATTACTTTTTATTATCATTGCCACTACGCGAATGGAATTATGAACAATGGGGAAGAGATGAGGAATATTTTGATTTCCATCCTCAATCCCGAAATGCTAAAACTTGAGACCCGCTTTTGGAAATCCGTGAGGAAAATTCGGATGACAAAAGGGCAGTTTGCGGAATTTCACGCCAATTCTTTTATTAAAATGTGCGCGATTCATTTTGACAACGTTATGAATTTGCTCCTTACATTTTAAAGGTTTGGGGGCATTTGACATAGTTTGTAATTTAAATCATTTAATAAAATTGTTTCTAGAAATTTTCGGCAGCTAAGACAATATGCCTTTGGCATAATTATATCTCTTGCGATAACTAGTTAAATATGTTAAAGTAATAAATAAATGGTCTATTTATTCAGTTGTAAAGCATCTCACAATCAGTTGAAAATAATAATTGTAACATTGGCAGAATAAACTTCTCATTATTCGACATGTTGAACTCGTTGTTTAATGATTCCCAATTCCAATTTAATAAATTTCTGTTATTTGATCATTAAAATCATCTATTTTTACTAATAAGCACCAATTGGCTTAATTAGAATATTTGCTATGAGTGAGAATCCGGCAATGAGTCGCCCTGTTAGGTTAAAAACACCTTCTCATTTCTATTGCGCATCATTAAATATAATGTAGTCAGTTACATTTTTATTAAAAATCTTTTTAAAAAACCATAATTTGCTTTATAAATTATGATAACTAACCTATAATCATAAAATGTCAAAGTTTGCCTGAACCCGATCGTGAATCACGACTTTACTGATATTTATGTTTTAATTCTTATAAGTTATAATTTATAATGTCAAGAACACAACTTAAAGGTTTTTAGTAGCTTAATAAAGCTATTATTTACAATCAAATTTGATTGTATTATTTTTCTTAAGTTGAAAATTGTGGATTTATTTAGCTCACTTAAATATTTAACTTAAATCAACCCTCAATTCTATGTATTCTATATTAAGTATATATTTATCTCTTTTATATATTGTCCTTATATCAGTGTGGTCATGATATGTCTGAAACAGATTTTAAATATTTAAGGAAAGTAAAGTAAGTAAATTGTCCTTTCTAAATTGCTTAAGTTCTTAAAATGATGAAATGAAATATCGATTTTCGTAAAAATATATATTATTATCTAAAAACTAACATATTTAAAGTGTATTAAGATACTTGATTGGGAATTTTTATGATATTTAATATTTTGACATTTAAATCTTAATATGATCACAAAAGAATTTAAATACATTTGTGCTATTGTTGGATTCTTTGCGGGAATTATTTATCCATTAAAATGGGATTCGAGAAAAAACTATTTCATTTATAAATCGCGATTTCCAAACATATTTCTTTTTAAGCTGGTTGTGTTCGCTTATCCAATTATTTTCGTTTACGGTACCATTCGAATGCTTATTGACATCAAAACTTTGAAAGGGCTAAACCAAATGGAAATTGTGTTTTTTAGTTTTTACATTTTTGGATCCGCTCTCTTGGCTTATTGCGCTTTACAAATACATTTCAACATCCATTTTTATATTAACATGATGGAAAAAATATTTTATTATGACTTTGCGTTTCAAGGTAAAGACGAATAATTTATAAAGTTCAATTTATATTTTACTAAACATAAAATTACTAAAAAAATTAACTTCTTCATTTTTTAAATTTAGAAAGTTTTTTAAAAAATACAAAATTAAATTATCAAAGGGATGTTTTTTCTACAATTTTATTATTTTCACTTCCCATAACTGGTTTTGTATTTAGCATGGTATTTCTATCATTTCAATTTACAAATAATCAATATGATCCATTTTATCGATATTTCTACATTTATTTTGAGAAGTATTTTGAACTTCCTCCTCAATATAGGAATTATATGGCTTTTTTTATATTAATTATTTATCTCGGGGGATGTTTCAATTGTGTAGCCATATTTTATATCTATATTTTTTATTTTCTACATTTCGAAACAGTTTTAAACATTTTAGCAAATGAATCATGGAGATTTTCAAACGATGTGGAATTCATGCGGATTTACAGAATTGAACAAATCAACCAGGCAATGCTCAGTGAATTTCTCTCCTCATTTGTAAATTTATTTTGGATTCTTTTGTGTGAACAAATTGTAATATTTTATGGAATACTGAAATTCTTCGACTTGACCCCAGATTATTTGGCTTGGCCGATACAAGGAATTTCCAGTTTTTCCACCCAAGTTTGGGCATCGCGGGGAATAATTTGGATTGAAAATATGAACACAAGAATTAGGCAAAATGCCATGTTAAAAAATAAAATGATGAAAAAGTTCATGGTCTCGGCTTCTCCTTTACAAATTAGATTTGGCGGCTATTCCAAATTGGATCGAATTTCTGTCCCTTCGGTTATGAAAATAATTGTTGATCAAACAATTTCCCTAATTCTTGGATCTAACTTAAAATACATCACATTGATTTAATTTTTTATTTATTACCAATAAATCGTATAGTCATGTAAATCATGTATAGTATTATCAAAATAAATAGTAGGTATAGTGTCATCAACGTATTTCTACCTTTAAAAACTATGCAAAAACAATTTAAAAATACATCCTGTATATGCATGTTAATTTTAATTTACTTATCTGTAAAAATGTATTTTATTGCAATGGAAAATATCTATCTATCAACATTATATGTAGATACTTACCTGTTTCCTCTCACATAAGGCGCGCCTTATCTGTGATATGTGAGGGTCTAGATGCGCCTTATCTAAGAGGACGCCTTATCTATGAAATATATTATGGCACCGAAATGAAAATTTTATTAATTTATTTCTATAATAAAACTTGTCAATCATTTTAATAATTGATTTAAATATATACTAAAACAAATTAAACTAAATGTAATAGTCTTATTTACTATTGTTTTATTATACTTATCCCGCTTGTTAAAGTTTTTATATGTATTTGTGCCATTGTTTATTCATGCGCCTTATCTTTGAGGGCGCCTTATGTGCAATTTAAATTTACTACTAAATAATCTGCGCCTTATGCGCTAGGGAGCCTTATAGGCGAGGAAACAGGATACTAGACGTTTAGCTTATTTAATTATTATTTAATTACTTTAGCTTAAAGTTATCAACTATAAAGGTATTTAACTGTTTTATTTATGGAATGTTTAATGATTGAATCAACGATTAATGTAAAATATTATAATGATGACTATTATCAATTATGTGATTAAAATGAAAAGTTAGTGAAACCAATAATTATGAATTTATTATCAAATATTTTCATGTAGCAATAATTTAATCAATTTTAAACAGTATCTATACAATGTGAGTATAAAATAACGTTCATTGATTCAAAAGAAATTGTGTCATACAATTAAATTAAAGTCTTAAGAAATTAGAAATAAATATTTAGTTTATTTAGGGAATCAAATGTCTATTTCAGGGTGTTGTTTTCTCATGTGATATCTGAAGTATCGTTCTCCTATTAATGTACTATCACAATGATCGCAAATGAAAACATCTCGGCTGTCGTGAGTTTCATTGTGACGAACCAAATGAGCCCGAAGTTTAAACGACGCATCGCATTGATCACATTGATGCGGGCGATTGGTTGTATGAACATTTTTTGTATGCTTTTTCAAATTAGCTTTCGAGGTTTTACTAGTTTCGATTAAAATTCGATTACACGTTGGACATTTTGAATAAAATCGTTCGGGGTGGAAAGTTTGCAAATGAATTTCAAAATCTTCTGATCGATCGAAAGCTTCTTTTGATTCGCAAAGGTAACAAATGTCAATTCGCTTCTTTCGTTTTGAGGATTTAAATGCCTTGGATTTGTTTGGCTGGTTTTTGTTACTTTTCCGTTTCCCAATTTTCTCTTTCTTGATTGAAATTAATTGGGAAGTTTGCAAATTTGAACTTGTTGAAATCTCGTCTGGGTCGAAATGAAAACTTTCAGATTCAAATTCGGTAATGGGAATTGAGGAATTTGAGATTTCTGTATCGAAATTTTCTTCCACTTCAATTAAACATTTGTTGTTTGATGAATCGATTAATTGTTCTTCATCTTCCAAAGCATTGAATTGAAATTGATGGTTTGGTTCTAAAGGATCAGACAGAATTCGAGATGGAGCGACTTGGAAATTAAATCTTTCATTGTGTGTCTCGAATTTGACTGTTTCAAAATCGTCCGACATCGGTTCAGAATCTTCGATTGGCAAGTGGAGTTCTAAATTGTTCAAAATACAAAAATAAATAAAACAAAAAATTAGAGTAATTACAAAATCAATAGAAATATAATAACTTAATCATTAATTCTAACATAATTTTGCATGTGTAATGTTTTATGTTAATGTTAATAATATTAATGACCTTTTAATAATTTGTTTCTTGAACGAATCGCTCTTTCGTTTTCAATATTCATTTGGTTGTTGTTGAAAGAAGTCACAAAGATTTCCTTCATTTCTTCTTTGAACATTTTCAACTTTCGATTCAAAATTCCAATTTCTTCATTGATCACTCCAACAAATTGAAATTTAACATGGCATAAACTACAACAGTCATTTCCTGCAAAAATAATTAAATAATTATTATATGCTATATTATATAGTTAACTCTCAACTCAATTCAATAAATGCTTATAAAACAGTTAATTTGATAATTAAAAGTTATTTTTGAAATTGGCAATAGGCAATTTTAATTTTTTTTAATGCATAACTGCTTTATAAGGATTAATAAATTTATTTTACCTGTGAGATCTTCCATAAATTGTTGAGGTAATTTGAAGAGTTGAAGGAAAATTTCCCAATCATTTTCAATTTCATTTGACAAATGGATTCCTTCATTGCGCAGGCAAATTAAACAACTCATCTTGAAATTGGCAAATTGGTAATACAATTTCAATAATAATAAACTCGCAATTTAATAATTTAACAATAGTGATAATTATACGATTGTTTATAACGACATAATGTATCGAACTAATTTTTAATAAGAACTGTAATTCTATGCAATATGTGTTTTGTCTAATTGGCTTATTTGTCTGATAATTTTAATATGTTGACCTAAAAGTGTCCGTGTACTGTTAATACTAACAGTGTTATTGTTAAATTAAATTAAACTAATTAAAGTGTCAATGTCAAGTTAAATTGAAAATATTGAAATAGTTATGAATTGAATTCAATTTGATTGTGTAGCGATTCTGGAAATAGATGCTGCTATTATAAATGTCTCATATTGCCTAACATAAGAAAACCGGACTCGGAAGATTAATAGCCGCAGATGCACATCACATTTGTGATATGTGATATTGTATAGTATTATAGCGATTGTAATTAGCGATTATTAATTATGCCAAATAATTAATATTAATTAATGAAATTAAACCTTGTAGAGCATGCAAATGAGCATGTGTGATATAATTGTTCGCATGGTGATAGTGATAATACATAAAATATATTTATGATGAAATGATAATGATTATAAACTTTAAATAATGAAATCCATTATGATATGTACAAATTAAAACACCTGTTTAATAAAAATTCACAAGAATTGCAATTACAATTACAATTTTGTTAGGTATAAGCAATTGTATTTGAATAAAAAATTAGGTCAATTCATTCGAAATTATCTAAAATAAAATTTTAAAAATAATATTTATAATCATAATTAAAATCTTAATCATAAATTATTTTAATATTATACAGAATCATTTTAATACAATTTGGAACTTGATTTTCATCATTGGGGAATTTGTGGGTGTTGTTTTCTCATATGGGATTTGAAGTTTCTTTCTCCTTTCAACGTGCTGTCACAATGATCACAAATGAAAACTTCTCTGTTGGCATGAATTTCATTGTGAGTCATCAAATGAGCGTTGAGTTTAAAAGATGCGTCGCAGTGTTGACATTTGTGAGGGCGATTGGTGGAATGAACAGTTTTTAAATGGGATTTAAGTCTTACATTTGATCCTTCTCTCCCTTCAATTAAAAGTCGACTACAAACGGGACATTTGGAATAAAACCGCTCAGGATGGAAATTGTTTAAATGTTGCTCGAAATCATCGACTTGTTGGAATTCAGGCTTTGAATCGCAAATGTAACAAATGTCAATTCGCATCTTTCGATTTTGGCTGTGGAATTTAGGAGCTTTTTGTTGCCGTTGTTCATTTCGACGTTTCTGTTTGCTAATTTTTTCCTTTTTTATTTTCATCAATTGATAATAATTTGAAGTTGATGGGATTTCTGGCGGGACGAAATTGAAACTTTCGGATTCAAATTCAGAAATGGGAATTGAAGAATTTGGAATTTCTGTATCAAAGTTTTCTTCAACTTCAATTAAGCATTCGTTATTTGATGAATCAAATAATTCTTCTTCCTCGTGCAAAACTATGTAATTTTGTTCGAGTGGATCGGAAAGAAGTTGAGATCCGGAATGTTGATAATTAAATGATTCATTCTCATTTTGAGATTCGAATTTGACAATTATTGGTGAAGAATCGTCGATTGGCATGTGAAGTTCTAAAAATTCAGAAAATAAATTAAAACACTACTGATTCCAATATTGCAAATTAAAAAAATGCTGATTTATATATAAATGGGCATTATAAATGTATAATAGTTATTGTATTGATTTTGATACCTTTTAGTAGTTTGCTTCTTGACTCAATCGCTTTTTCATTTTCAGTAGTCGCTTGGTTGTTATCAAAAGAAGTCACAAAGATTTCTTTGACTTCTTCTTTGAACATTTTTAACTTTCGATTCAAAATTTCCATTTCTTCATTGAGAACTCCAACAAATTGAAATTTAACACGGCACAAACTGCAACAATCATTTCCTATTAAATTTTAATCGAATAATTATTAATATTCTACTTCTTTTTATTTATCTTGTATAGTGAAAAATGTTCTGATATAAAGGTGAATTAAGAAATAGCAAGTTGGTTAATTTAATTTAATTATGTTAAGTTAATTAAAGTTAATTTAACTGTTAATTTGATAATTAAAATTAATTTACCTTTAAGATCTTCCATCAATTGTTGAGGCAATTTGAAGAGTTGAAGAAAAATTTCCCAATCATTTTCAACTTCATTTGACAAATGGATTCCTTCATTGCGCAGGCAAATTAAACAACTCATCTTGAAATTGGCAAATTGGTAATTCAATAATAATAATAATAATAATTGTAGTTTAAGTTAAGTTAAATTATTTAAGTTAAAGACTTAAATAATTTAATTTTAAGGTAAAATGCGAATTCAATTTTCCTCTATAAAGTTTTGAGAAATAGACGCTACTACTATAAATGTCTCATTTTGCCAAGCTCTTTAAAACCAAACTCCTGATATGCTCGAACTCGACTCTTGATATGCTCGAACTCGACTCTTAAAATAAGATTAACATTCTATAAAATGATTCCAAAATTCCGATGCCGATACTTAACTGAAGTTTATCATGTATAGTATATGGTGAATATTTAAAAATGGTTATTTGTAATTTATAAAGATTTAATATGAATTAATTTTATTCTTTTAAGAAATGACAGATTTATTTAATATGTAAATTGTTTGTTACAAGTAAAAAAATTATAATGATGATATCAAACTAAAAAATTATTATTTAGTAAACAAGTTGATTCTCTATTTGATGATTGCAAAAATAAATATGTTTGATTAAAATGGTTAAGTTTGAAATTATGAATTTTAAATTCTCAGTCAATTTGTGGGAATAAAAATTTAATTTAATTATTTTGAATTTGTTTAATTTGTGGATGTTGAGCTTTCATATGACGTTTGAAGTTTCGTTCCCCAATTAGCATTTTATTACAATGTTGGCAAATGATGATTTCTCGATTGACGTGAATTTCATTGTGGCGCAACAAATTTGCATTGTTTTTAAACGAAGCATCACAAAAGTCACAATTGTAAGGTCGAACATTTGAATGAACTCTTTTGATGTGGTAATTCAACTGCCGTTCTGAACCTTTTTTGCGTTCAACAACAATTCGCCCACATTTGGAACATTTCGAATGAGATCGATCGGGATGGATCGTGTCAAGATGGTGAATGAAATCTTCAACAACTTCGAAAACATCTTTAGATTCGCATATATAACAAATGTGGATTTGCATTTTTCGTTTTGGAGTTTTAAAAGGTCTGCCGATTTGAATTCCCTTTTGTAGATTTTTGCTCAATTTTGGCAATATTTGTTTCATCGTCTTTTTTCCAAGAATTTGCGATCGAGTTTTCATTGTCGATGTCGATGGGATTTCGTGCGAGACAAATTGGAAATTTGGGGAAGATTCAAATTGTGAAATTGAAATTGACGAATTTGGGATTTCTGTATCGTAAGTTTGTTCTGCATCGGAAAATTCATTGTTTGTCTGATCGGTTACTTCGACTTTCATCTCGGTGAAATTAAGATTTTGGTCGAGTGAATCTGAATAGATTTGAGATTCGACTTCTTCGTAAATAAATGATTCATTTTGAGATTCAAATTTAACTAAAGTTTCGAATTCATCGGTAATTGGTTCATCTTCTTCGATTGGGTTTTGGAGCTCTATTTAAAATATTCAAACGACTTAATTATAAAAACTTTTTGATTATTAAATTAATATATGCATATAATTAAATATTCAATTCATAATTAATAATACAGATATTGAGAAATTTATTTTATAGGATAATTTAATTGTCTAATTGAATCTATTTTATTTTATTTATAAAATATAATTATAATTTAATTACCTTTTAACAATTTGTTTCTTGACTCAATGGCCTTTACATTTTCAATATTCATTTTGTTATCATTGAAAGAAGTCACAAAGATTTCCTTCACTTCTTCTTTGAACATTTTTAACTTTCGATTCAAAATTTCCATTTCTTCATTGAGAACTCCAACAAATTGGAATTTGACTCTGCACAGACTGCAACATTCATTTCCTATGAATAAATAAATTACAAAATTACTTTTTAAAACCAATTCTTTAATTTACTTATTAAATTATATTAATTTGATGAATTAAAAGTGAAGTTTTTATAACTTGGCAATTTGGCTGTTTTTACCTTTGAGATCTCCCATCAATTGTTGCGGTAATTTGAAGAGATTGAGGAAAATTTCCCATTCGTTTCCATCTTCATTGGATAAATGAATTCCTTCATTTCGTAAACAAATTAAACAACTCATCCTGAAATAGATAAATTGAGTTTAACAGTTAAACTTTAACTTTTGACTTAAATTCAATTTTATAAAAACCTTAATCAATAAACCATTAACATGAATACAAATAATTACGATTAATCTTTTAATAGAATTAAAGAAATTGAATACTTTTAATCTATTGCTAATGATGATCAAATCAGTGACTAAATGACAATTGACTTTAATGTTAAAGTTAATGTTTAAATATAATTAATTTTATAATAACATTTTATGAGATCAAAATATCAGTTCTGATTCAGGAAATAGTTTGCTTATATTTTATAAATGTTTCAATTCGCCCCCTATTAGATTTGATAATTGGATTGCTTTTATTGTTACATGTATTAATTACTCTTTTAAATAAAAATGTTTAAATATATTTAATATTAATGAATCATTATCAAGAAAATTAAAATCCATTGTGTTGATTCGGATTCATCTTTTTATTGAAACAAATATTAAATGCATAAATACAATCGACAATCCTTAACAATATATATTATATTAATAAATTAAATAAATCATGAAGTAATTATAAAATAAATACAATTTGTGAATTCATTGTTGAATTTCAGGATTTCATGACTTTTGAAGTTTCTTTCCCAAGTCAGAGTTTTATTGCAATAATCACAAATGTAGTTTTCTCGAGTTAGATGAATTTCTTTATGGCGCATCAAATTGCTAAGAGTTTTAAATGAAGTATTGCAATGTTCGCAATTAAAAATCTTTGTATATTAGTTCTCATTCTCAATTTAGATCCTCTTCTTAATTCAATTAAAATTTTATTACAGATCGAACATTTTGAATAAAACCGTTCTGGATGGGTTGCTTTAATATGATGGACGAAATCTTCAGGTCGGTCGAAAGTTTGTTTCGTTTCACAAATATTACAATAATTGACTGGTTTTCGTTTACGCTTTTTAAAAGATTTCGGGATTTGGTGTATCTTTTTTGTGGGAAGTTTCGCTTTCGCCATTTTCTCCTTTTTAATTTTCATTAGTTGAGAAGTTGACTTGGTGGATGTTGATGGAATTTCAATTGGGAGGAAATTAATACTTATACTTTAGATTGACCTTATAACAATTTACAACTAAATTTTATTATTTTGATTTTTGTTTTTGTGGATGTTGAGATTTCATATGACGCTTAAAGTTTCTTTCCCCAATCAGCGTTTTACCGCAAATATCACATATGCACGATTCGCGATTTACATCATGAATTTCTTTATGGCGTATAAAATTAGTGTGAAGGCTAAAAGAAGCATCGCAATGTTCGCAATTATAAATCTTTTTCGGCGAGTGGACATTTTTTATATGAGTTTTCATTCTCGATGTGGAGTCACTACTTGTTTCGATTAAAATTTTATTACAGATCGGACACTTTGAATAAAACCGTTCTGGGTGGATTGTTTTGATATGATGGAGATAATCTTCAGATCGATCGAAAACATCTTTGGTTTCACAAATGTAACAAATAACCCGCTTGGGTTTTGAACTTTTAAGTTTGGAAATTCGGGGTTTTGGTTTTCGACGTTTTTCCTTTTTTTTCTCTCTTTTAATTCTAATCGGTTGAGAATTTGACCTCGTGGATGTTGATGGAATTTCTGTTGGGACGAAATCAAAATTTTCAGGGTCAAAATTTGAAATTGATGAATTTGGGATTTCTGGTTCTTCTTCTTTCACTATTAAATTAAGATTTTCTTGCAGTGGATCCGATATGTGTCGAGATCTCGTTTGGTAATTAAATGAATCGCATTGGGTGTTTGACTCGAAGCTGGTCGAAGAGTCAGATCCCTCTGTTATTGTTTTAAATTCTTCTATTGGAATGTCGAGTTCTAAAATGGATAGATAAACCGGTTAAATATATAAACTTTAAATTATGATTATATAATTTAATATATATATTTAATAAATTTAATATACAAAATATAAAATACCTTTTAATAATTTGTTTCTTGACTCAATTGCCTTTTCATTTTCAATAGTCGTTTGGTTATTGTTGAAAGAAGTCACAAAGATTTCCTTCACTTCCTTTTTGAACATTTTTAACTTTCGATTCAAAATTTTAATTTCTTCGTTGAGAACTCCAACAAATTGAAATTTAACTCTGCAAACACTGCAACATTCATTCCCTACAAAATTTTAATAAAGCGAATCATTATTTATTCATCTTTTGTATTATTTATAGTAAAAAACGTACAGATGTAAAGAAAAAATAAGAATTAAGAAATAGCAAGTTGGTTATTTAAATATTAAATAAAAAATATTCGTCGATTTTACCTTTAAGATCTTCCATCAATTGTTGAGGTAGTTTGAAGAGTTGAAGGAAAATTTTCCAATCTTTTTCGTCTTCATTTGTGAAATGAATTCCTTCATCCCGCAAACAAATCAAACAACTCATGTTGAATTGGTCAGAGTTAAACTTAATTACTTTAATTATGAATACTCGATTAGTAAATCAATAATAAAAGTAATATTCTAATATTGGAATCTTCGAATTTGTGATATTCTATTTACATGTAAATGTATATATCCTGGTTGATTTGCTTATGGTTTGAAGTAAATCATCTTTTATTTCCTTATATTACCAAGGATTAATGTATTTTTATATACTCGAAAAAAATAAAAATTGTAATCGGAATTGATCATGACTTATTGAAGATTCCATTATTACTAATCTTAATTTACGAATACGATTTTATATTTTTGCCGAAAGGATTCAAATAGTCGATCAAGAAATATATCCCTATAATATATTCCTATACAAAAGTTTCCCATTCCCCAATATCATTACAAAAAATATATGAATCCGATTGATTTATTTTATAATCTTTAAAATGCGCTTTTTAAATAAATAAATTAAATGTAAATGATGAAAATACTTTTGATTGGCTTTTTAATGAGATTACTTTATTACATGTAAAATTATAATTAATAAAAAGTTGATTTCTTCATTTGATCTTCATTTGAGAACTCTCAATTCAACAAGATAATATTGGTTTAATTTGATTTAATTCATAATTTAATTAATTGTGTTACATTTATTGTATTTGTAGCTTATTAATTTGTATATTGTAATTAGTAAATTAATAACCTATGTTAATAATAAAATGAAATAATTAGTGTAACAACAAAAGATTATCAATCCCTTTGATGGAATTTTTAAATAACATTATTAAACTATTTTATAAAAGATTAAATTAATGGTAAATTAAATTGGTACAAGTGTATTTAATGTTATATTTTTCTACTAAACTATTTAAATATAATTAAAGTTCATAATTATTGAGTGCATAAGATTGGTGAGAAATTTCAACTAATCGCATTTAATTTAACTTAATTAATTTTCCTAAATTCGTTTAGCAAATTTAGGGTGTTGTTTTTTCACGTAAATTTTGAAGTTTTTTTCTCCAGTCAGCGTCTTGTCACAAAATTCGCAAATAAAGATATCCCTGTTGAGATGAACTTCACTGTGGGACACCAAACCTTTGCGAACTTTAAATGAAGCATTGCAATGTTCACATTTGAATGGGCGAAATTTTGAATGGGCCGTTTTCATGTGATAACATAAATTGGCTTTGTTTCCCTTTGGATCTACAAGTTTTTTTCTCTCAATAATGATTTAATCTCAGATGTCACATCGCGAATAAAATCGTTTGTGATGGAAAGTTTTCAAATGCCTTTCCAAATCATCAGTATTTTTGAATTGTGGTTTTGAAACGCAAATGGAACAAATGTCAAATCGTTTGGTTGTTTTTTGAATTTTCCGAGTTTTCCGTTGTTTAACTTTCGGATATTCAACTTTTTTTTCCTTCCTGATTGAAATTTTTTGAGAACTTGCTGACCTGGCTGACCTAGCTGACCGACTTGATATGACTGACCTAGTTGATTTGGCTGACCGTGACCTGGTTGACTTAATTGACCTTTTTAACTGAGCTGAGTGAGTTGAGCGCGAGTATACTTTTGTGATTGTTGGCGTCACGAACTTTCGAGAAGATCGTGAACTGAGAATTGATGGAGTTTCCTTTTCAAAAAGCTGTTCTTGGACTTCAAGAACAATTTCATTGTTTGGTGAAGTTTCCCTTTCTTGTAAGTCGAGATTTACAAGATCGGAAGTTGATTCAGTTCCGTTCCCTTCACAATCAAATGAATCGCTCTCGTCAGAAGATTCGACATCGGATAAAGGAATTATAAATTCATCAGTATTGGATGTTTCATCGTCGATGGGAATGTGAAGCTCTAAAATGAGAAAAATTACAAAATTATAATTTAATTTAATTTAAAAGATGTTAACTAATTATATTGTTAAAAAATCTAATGCTTAATAAACGTTAAATACTCATACTACTTATAATTATAGTACTTTAATGGTTAATATACTTCAATAACCCTTTTGACAGTCGTAATATAATTATAAAATATTTTATTGTTATTGACCTTTTAACAATTTGCTCCTCAACTGAATCGCCTCTCCGTTTTCAACATTCCCTTGGTTGCGATTGAAAGAAGTTGCAAAGATGTTCTTCAATTGTTCTTTGAACATTTTCAACTTTCGATTCAAAATTTCCATTTCTTCGTTGATAACTCCAACGTATTGGAATTTGACTCGGCAAAGACTGCAACATTTATTTCCTGCAATTAAATAAATAAAATCATTTTAAATATAATTCAACTATTCATCTTCATATTATATAAGATATATAATGAGCGTATGTACAATAAAATATTATAAATAATGATACTGTTATAATAACTTTAATTCCAAATTAGAAATATACAATAGTTTAAATGATATTTTTACCTTTGAGATCTTTCTTCAATTGTAGAGGCAATTTGAAGAGTTGATGGAAAACTTTCCAATCGTTTCCATCATTCGGTAGACGAATTCCTTCATTGCGCAAGCAAATTAAACAACTCATCTTGAATTGATCAGAGTTAAAGTTAATTAATAAATCAACAATTAAAGTATTTCGCCTTATGATAACGAAACGAATACAAAATTACGTTTGTGCATTTTTGCTCAAGCCGCTGAATTCAAATTATGGTTCAAGTTATAGTTCAATCCCTATTCTTGCCCCAATAGCATCAAAAAACAAATTATGATTCCGTTTAGTTTTTTATAATTTGAATATAAATCTATAATTTAAATTTTTCATGAATTTTAAATATCGTTTATAAATTAATTATGTAAGTAAATTGTAAAGTTGTAAAGAAGGAAAACACTTTTGATTGGCTTTTTACTGAGATTACTTTATTACGATTAATTATAATTTATAAAATGATGGTTGATTTAATTAAGAATTTTTAATGACGATTTTGTGGTCCTGGATATATTTTTGTCTCGCTGCCGCAATCATAATTCTTTTCCTCTCTTGAAATGAAACCATTCGAACTTGGGCTGATTTGGGGAAGGTCGAAGGAGGCGCTGGAAGTGACGCGTTTTCTTTAAGTTCCTTCACAGTTAATTCAACACTTTTAGTTCGTTCGAGAGAAGACAAAATGACCTCAGGGGGAACTTGGAAGGTCAATTGCTGTTGGACACTTCGCGTCATCACGGCAAGACTTGGAGGACGAAATAAAAATTTCTTCACGAATTCCGATTTATCCGATGCGTTTAATTTCGTTGGGGTTAATTCCAAATCGTCAGCGATGGATTTTTGAGTTTCAACTTTCCATTCACCTTCAGGTTTTGCTATTTGGATTGGTAAGAACCTGAAAAAAAATTATTTATTAATTATTATTTAACTAAAGTAATTAATAGTAATTTTATAATGTTAATTGTAATCGTAATTAGTTAATTGTAATTAATTAATTAAAGATTGTTTACTTTAGTGTAAATTGAGTATAAGGCAGAAAGAGAATTGCGAGAATTTCCTTGTACAAAGATTGCGGAATTGCATTTGGGTTTAAGAAGATTCTTGACACTTTGAGTGACACAGGTTGAATTGTGAACCCTTGAGGAATTTCCATTGCACTGAAATCTAAAAGCCCTTTGACCCCGTTCGTTGTTGTCCCTTCAGGAAAAAGAATAATGGGATTTTCACAACGGAGGATTTCTTCACTTTCTAAATTCATTTCTCCTTCGACAACTCGAAGAGCCAAGGACTTCCCAAGAAACTTTAAAATCTTCGATTGCTACAAAATCCAATAATTAAAATTAAAGTCAATTAAATCATTCTTATAGTTAAACTAAATAGATTTTAAACAGTAATAACAATAATGTTTAAATTCAGCTATCTTGGATCAAATGAATAATACTTAATTAATTAATATTAGTTTAAATTGTTTCTCACAATGTTTTTCGCCACGAGAACTCCGCTGGATACCAAATGAATTGCGAGATGATCAAATTGTGTGATGTGATTTGCAACGATGATTTTCCCTAATGGGTGCGGATCTCCTTCAACTTTAATAGTCATTCCCAATATCGCGGCCATAAACCGAAGACATTTCCTTTAACGCAAAATTACAATTAATCAATTCCATTACTTAATTACAATAATAATAATAATAACAGAAATTAATGAAATTAATAAATACAATGAATTAATAAATACACAATGAAATTAATTAAGTTAATAAAAAGAAGTTAATTTTAATGTTTGTTAACTTACAGTCGAAATTTTGAAGGTGGTAAGACCAAAGCCATAAGAAGATATTGAAGTGAAATGAAAAAACGAACAGTGAAAATTAAAACTCCAATCGGTGCATAAAGGAAGAAATAAAAAGTTTTCCAACCCAAATCGTCTTTGAACCTACAATTAATTAATTATCCAATTAATTAAATTATCCAATTAAATTATACAAAACATCCATTAATGTTTGCATTCATTAACATTATAAAAGTAAATAAACCAATTAAAGCCATTTCATAATGTTTGATCAATTGGAATTGAATTTACTTTGTTTGGATTCAATTTGGTCTTACCATGATTTATTAAAAAGTTCTGAAATTTCTGTTAATGTGTAAGTTGTCTCAGTCATGATTGAATATTTAATACGCCCTCAAGTTCAAAATTGACACCTAAATTAAATCACAATTAACATAATAAGTTTAATTGTTATAAAAATCAAGTGAATTACTTAATAATAATAATTTAATTGAGATAGTTTAAAATAAATAAATGTATTGTTTTATAAAGTTCATTTCCTCACCTTATTATTGTCCGCCGAGTTTAAATTGGAATTAAATGATTAATTTCATTTAAAATAGGCTAATTAGTAATTACATTAACTAATAGTAATTAACTCCTTGGGTTTGTTTGTGAAGGGGAAGAAAAATAAAACACCTTGAGCCTTCTCCACTTTTACAATCTCTCAATCTCAATGTTAATCTTATGGAAAGTTATATAAAAGAAACATCTTCATTGTTCACCGCTAGAATGCACTCCAACCCTTTCAATACATAAACCTTTAGCCTTTGACTTTGTCTCAATTCACACCCACAAATGATCCAAATAACATTTTGGTCAGGGCCATCGACAACCAATTAAACCTAACATGCTTTTACATTATTTAACACTCTGATATTATTTAACATTCAACATCATGCTTCAGAGACTTCCAGACAATAAACAGATTCAATAATACATTTAATAACTATAATTAATTCTTCTACTAAACAAATAAGAGTTAATTAATTTAATAAATGAAACGATGTGAAATGATTTACAATTTATTATGAATTATGATGAGTAATATTTTAATGGGATTTTATTTAAATCTGCAATATTTATTTCATTTAAATCTGCATTATTTATTTTATTTAAATATGTATTAGTTATTTAATTTAAATACTATATTATATATTTTATTCACTATGTATTATTTATTTTATTTAAATACTGTATTAATTTTCTACAAATATATAGTGGTTTAAATAAATACAAATATTTCGAGAAAGAATTTTTACATCGGAGTTAAAATTAATTAAGAATTAGTGAAATTGAACACAAAGTAAAAAAATAAAAAACTTTGGAGGATTTGAATTAACTTGGTGTTTTTCTTAAAGGTTGATCTCAATGTTTTTCTTTATCTTCCTCCTGTATGTTTTTTCATGTGTCGGTTATAGTTCCTTTGACCAGTTTGATGAGAATCGCAAATATCACAAATGAATATTTCCCTGTTGGTGTGAAGTTGTTTGTGAACTCTCAACGTCGAATTGGTTTTAAATGAAGCTTCACATTGGTCACATTGGAATTTCCGATTCTGGGGATGAACATCTTTAAGATGGCATTTTAAATAGGAATTGGATTTATTCTGCTCGAGAATTATCCGATGGCAAATTGGACATTGGGAATAAAGACGTTTGGGGTGAACAGTTTGCAAATGAATTTCGAAATCCTCTTCGCTCTCGAAATCCGTCTTAGCTGGACAAATTCGACAAGAGGGATTTCTCATCCGAATTCTTTGTGGGATTCGATTTAATCTCAGAAGACGGGAAGAAATTTCGGTTGCTTTAAGTCGACGCCTTTGGAATTTTTCTTTTTTGATTAATTTAATTGAAGGGAATTGGAAAGTTGAGATTTGCGGTTCTTCGAATAATTCTGGAGTTGGAATTGAAGAAGAATGCGGAAAATTGGGGAAAATTCCCGAAGGTTCTTCGGCGGGTTCGCGGGTCAAATTTACAAAGTGAGGGGCAGAAACATTTAAAGGATCTTCGTCCACTTCGTCAATTTCGGCTTTGACTGAATTCTTTGCGATTTGACTTGATCCGGAAAAACCAAATTCGGAGTTCTCTTCCTGGTCGTTTGTGGCATCGAAATTTGAGAAGACTGTCGATTCAGCAGAATGGTTTGGGAATTCGGTAAAATTTTCTTCTTCACCTTCGCCTTTGTCGTACAGTTCTGGAAGGTATAAATTAAATTTAATTTACATTTAATTTAATTTAAATAAGATTAATTTAATTGAGATTGGTTAATTTAAAATTGATTAATTTATAAAATTATAAAATTACAACGATGATAATTTTAATAATGATTCGGAGTTTATTGTTTTACCATTTAATAATTTAGCTCTCGCTTGTTTGGCGATTTCGTCCAATTCGGAACCATCAGCTTCAAATTGGTCAAAAGAAGACACAAAAATGTTTTTAACTTCTTCTTCAAAGTGTTTAAGCTTTTGGTTCAAAATCGTCATTTCTTGGTTTATGACGGCGACGAATTGCAATTTGACTCGGCAAAGACTACAACAATCATTCCCTGCAAATAAAAATATGTAATTTAATTCCAATATAACAATTGTTCCAATTAAATTTAATTCAAATTTGTATAATACAAGATTGTACTCTTTTAATTGGGTTTACAAAAGAGCAGTTAATGAAATTACCTTCAAGGGTTTCCGAGAATTCTTGTGGTAATTTGAAAAGGCTGAGAAGAATTTCCAAATCATTTGAATCATTTGGGAATTGAATTCCTTCGTTTCGTAAACAAAGTAAACAACTCATTATGATTTAAATTAATTACACAATTAATTATTTCAACAAGAACGAATCGATTTTGCTTTACGAAGATTGTTAAATCTATTAAACTATGTCATTTAATGACTGGCCACTAAATTTAAATTTAACACTTGACAAGAGAAAAGAATTTAAAGTTGACAAGAAAGAAAAACATAAGCTGAAACTGTCAAAAGTCAATATTAATGTCAATTAATTGTTAATTGCTAATTTGTTAACAATTTGTACTTTGTTATTTTTGGAATTTGGAATTATCGTCTGTCTTTTTCGTAATAAAAGTAATAAGAGATAAATCAATTTTTCGTGCCAACTTCCTTGAAATAACAAGTGGTCATTTACAATGTCTCAGAATTCCCAAATTGTGGAGATGCTCTCATTGTATTTCTTAACGTCCTTCTTACATGAGATAATTAAATAACATAAAATTTTTCTAAAAAAAAGGTCAATTTAAAAAAATATTCTTCAGACCTAAAATTCCATATAACAATCTATAACCCTAAATACATATATATAAAACTTCAGAACTTCTAAATTCCTTTGAAATTGGGAGTTGAAATTCAAAAAAATTTCTGATTACTATTAAAGAATAATTTTTATAAAGAAACATTCACAAATTATTAGAAAAAATACAAATGAAATTTGGTTAAAAAGAGTAGAATTTTTTTCGGGACCTTAAAGTCCCGATAATAGGGTTTAGGGAATCAGGGATTGGAATCTGAAATGCGATAAAATGTATCTATATATATCGGGTGGTCAAGAGGTCGATGAGTAATTTTAATGACTGATATCTTTTTATTTATTAACCGAAATTCGTTTAAATTGGCAGGTATATACATTATATATCGTATAATATAAGTAAACCTCAAACTCTTCAATTGAGCCCTATTTACTTCAATACATCTCTGAAACCAACATTTGGTTGCCCAGCATCCTCTTTTGCACATAGCAACCGGGGTTTCCGCGAATGCTTTTGGCTAATACCCTCTTTCAATTTATCCAAAGTTGACTGGTTTTTTGACATGACCCTAGATGAAGAAATCGAGGGGATTCAGATCGGATGAGTTTTTTATAATTAACCATCTTAAATTTATGATTGATTAAAAAAACGCAACGATCTCTTGTCCACCCTGTACATAATACCTATGTTTTGGATAGTATTAAACAGATATAATGTTAAAAGTTAATCCATTCTGCGTGACCCTGTATGTTTTTACTAAAATGAGGGGCCGTACCAGGCCACTCTCCTCCGGGCCGGACCGCCTCACGCTACTGCTCTGAATGGTAACAGGAGTTGATGATTGGATGAGACAATTTCGTTCCAATAAAGACTTCCCAATTAAGAACGATATCAAAACAGCAGCAGAAGCTTTCATTCGTCTTCAGCAAATTTATAAACTTGATATGCAGAAACTTGCCAATGGTTTTTTAAGTCTCCAAGATGGATACAATAAATTAATGCCCAATAATATGAATAATAAAAGTAAGTTGAATAAAATGTTAATACTCAATTAATTACATACTTATAATATAATTAATTACAATTAATATAAAAGTGTGTATGGTTAGTTTAGTGTTTTAATATTTTATTTAGGTTCAGATGGTTTTTCAATTGACATTTTGAAATTTGGTCAAATCTCAGCTGGTACTGGATATTAAGAACAAGCCGTTGATTGGTTCAATCTTGGAAAATCTAAACATGCAAATGAAGTTAATTCTTCAGAGCAAATCGAAAAAATTAAGTCTCTGATTAAAAAAGTTAAATAAGAACCAATTAGTTTTAAACCATTCGTTCCAAAACTTTATGAATCTCAAAGCCCCGAAGAAGAAGCAGAACATTTTCTACGTTTATGCAGGGAAGAGAAATTAGTAATTTAAAATTATATTTATTATAAAAATTAATAATACATAGGTAATAATATTTTTTTAAATTCATCTCTTTTAAATATGCAATTTTTGTATTGAGGATAAACGAGATGATAGAAAACTGAAGTGTTATTTAAAGAAAACCGGTGGTTGATATTTCATTATATCACCTGTGAAGGTATATAACTATTGATCAAAATTAAAAATTGTTATGTAAAATTTTAAATGAAAAAATTATATATTCATTTTTATGATTTTGTTTAAAGTTAGAAGTTGAATAGGAAGATCCTTTTATATTGTTGTGATTCATGATGTATTGACTGATTACCAAGCTAAAAGAATTATCCAACTTGCTAAACCAGAAGTATTATATATTAAATATTCCAAAACTGCAAAATTAAAGAATTTAATTTAAGAATTTAGTTAAGTAAATGATATTTTGAATTTTACATATTTACTAATTTTCCAATTTTTATTTAGCCATTTAGATCAGAGCACATGGGGGAAGAGTCTGGGTTTATTCAAAGTGAAAAACGGACAAGTCATAAGTTGTTAAAAAAATCATTTTTAAACAGAATAACATAATATATATTAATATATTGAATTTTAATAAAATTAAACTTTCAATTATTTTTAATTAACGTGGATTGGTCTGGAAAACGATTTTGAATTAGTTGCCAAAATTTCAAAGAGAATTCAACTCATCACTGGACTTAACGTTATGAATATAAATGAGGCCGAAGATTTCCAAGTACAAATTACAAATAATAATAGTTCTTAATTAATTAGTAATTAATTAAATACTATATTTAAATGAGTTTTTTAACTAATTATTTAAATAAATTTAATTGCAGGTTGTAAATTATGGTCTTGGAGGGCTTTATGTTCCACTTTGCGATTACGTTTGAGTATCAGAAGGAAAAGATTATCAACGAAGGTCATCCAGAATTTCAAATATCAATCGGAAACAGAATTACTACGTTTTTAATTTACGTCAGTTTAAATTTCAACTTAATAGCAATCACAGAATTTTTAAATTGGGGATTTCCGGGTCATTTCCCTATTAATATAAATACATAATATAATAATTAATTAATGTCAATAAAATTATACAAAATTGATGAATTTGATTATTTTTGTTTCAACAGTTGACAGATGTCGAAGCTGGTGGTGCAACGGTTTTCCCTAGGGCAGGGGTCACCATCTGGCCAGTTAAATCCACTGCAGCATTTTGGTGGAATTTGGATTCTTCTGGTTTGGGAGATAACAAGACCCTACAAGGCGGATGTCCAGTTTTATATGAAGATAAATGAGGTAAGGAAGTTTAATTATCATTTCCATTTAAACTTAAAATTAGAAACTAAATGAAAAACTAAAATTAATTAATACATTAAACTGAATGTATATCCTCCATTAATGAAATAAATAGTGATTTAACCAAAATTGCTAAATATTTCTTAATTAATTTATTGAATGTTTCAGTTTCGAACAAATGGATCAGATTGAACGAACAATTTCTTAAGGCTCCTTGCGATCTTAAAAAATTCAAAAAATTCCAAAGGCCTTAACTTTAATAATTAACATTACAATTAAAATATAACAACTAACAACAAAACTCAATGATAACACATAATTTAAACTGAATCATAAAACACATAATTTAACCTTGGTGATAATACTGATGATATTTAAATTAAAAATAAAATAAATTCCTACTGTTGGTTTGCCGATTGTGTCATTTTAAATTTGCATACTTTGTGATGTTCCTCCAATGTCTGCCCATTTTGGTCTCTTGAGATTAATCCGCACAAATTACAATTGAAATTTCCCTTCCCGTGATATCTTTTAAGATGGCTGTTGAAACTCCGCAGCCCCCGACAATTCCTTTTATCACAAAGATCACAAATGAAGATTTCTCTTTTAAGATGAGTTTCCTGATGAGTTTTCAAATCGAATTTCCTTTTGAATGAAGCCGGGCATTTGTCGCATACAAAAGGACGATTTCCTGTGTGATTCTTCATGTGTTGAACTAATCGATGTTGGGTGTTGTTTCCGTTGTCTTGGTTGATGTACAATTCAAGAAGAATTCGTTTACAGATCGGACATTTCGAATAAAGGCGCGTTGGATGGAAATTTATCAAATGTTGTTCGTATTCTTCGCCATTGCGGAAAACGATCTTTGTTGGGCACATCGAACAGGTGTGGATTCGTACGGCTCGAACGGATTTAAAATTAAAATGAGTTTTTGTAATTTTCTTGTGCCATTTGATTCTTCGGTCTTTCGCAGCATTTAGGGATTTTGAGGTGGAGGGAATTTCAAAATCTAAACATTCCACACTTTGGGAACTCGATCTCGATTCATCGGGATCGAGGGATTCATCTATGGGATGTTGGACACTTTGGTCGTTTTGGTTTTCGTGAATTTGAATTTGAAATTGACCTATGATTGAACCCAAAGGGTCAATTGAAAGTTGCTGATGATTTTGGTCATTTTGTAATTCATTAATTTCATTATGAAGGTTTGAACCCAAGGGGTCCGAAATAATTAATTCATCTTCGGATTTAAAAATGTTCGAACTTTCAATTTTACAATTGGTGAATTGAACTTCTCTTTCGATTTGGTTTAAAATTTCAACTTCTGATTCGGCTGGATAAACAGAGGAAGTATCACAAAGTTCTAAAATAGTTAAAAGAAAATGTTGTTTAAATATTTTATTCAAAACAATTACATTTGAATAAAATTAATAATTATAATTAATATTCAATGACATAGTATTTATAATTATAAAAAGAATGTTGAATTATGTCACATACGATTTAATAATTTCTTTCTGGCTTCATTTGCATTTTTATCACCAATTTTGAAATTTTCATTTTCTGTGAATGAATTAACAAAGATTCCTTTGACTTCTTTTTGGAAACATTTCAATTTCTTGTTCAGGATTGTAATTTCTTGGTTCACAACTTCAACAAATTGCAATTTAACACTGCAAAGACTGCAACATTTGTTTCCTTTAATAAAATTTAAATAATTAATAAGCTTTCATTATATCTTAAAGTTTCACCAGTTATGAATGATTATTACATACCTTCAAGAGTTTGAGATAATTCTTGTGGTAATGAAAATAAATTGAGTAGAATTTGGAAATCATTTGAGGATTCATTTGGGAAATGAATCCCTTCATTTCTTAGACACAACAAACAACTCATTTTCAATTTATTCGAAGATTAAAATAAAATATTAAGATAGATAACAGATAGTTAAAGATAAATAAAAAGAGAGTTAAAAGTTACAACTGACATTTTTATAGCAATTTGCAAAAATGTAATTTTAAATTTGTTAATCGTCAAGAAAAGAAGTGAAGTGAAGAAGAATTTATTTTCCCTGAATTGGAACTTGGAACAATATCGATATTTTGGCTGCAGTTGAATGTCTCATATAACCCGTATTAAGTTTGCATTCATTTTAATACAATGCTAATTGGAATAGAATTCATCCTCTTACATCTCTTAAAGTATTAATCCAATCAATTTCGTTCATGTTTGACTTGTTTTATTAGAAAGATCAAATTCCCAAATTGACTCTTCGCGTGATGTCACAATCAATTATTGATTTTCTCCTTGGTTGGTATTTGAAGAATTTTCCCAACTTTTTAATTGGGAATTTTTAATATCCAAATATTCTTCTTTCCTTTTTTACACTTCTCATTTTGTTCTTTATTTCACTATTTCTAATCCAATTATAAGATAAGAGTAATTTTTTTTATAAAAATGAGTTTTTGTTATAATCAAAACCTTCAATGCAAAACTAAATGTTTGGCAATATTGGAATTGGTAAGTATTTCTTATTAAGAAATATTATAACTTATATCATTAACGTTATTTATTTATTATTTAATATAAAGGCAAAACGACTATGATATTTGGAGTTTTTTCAGTTAATTGCCAGCATTGGATTAATATTAATTGTATACACAACTCCAATTACTTTTGGCTATCAAGATCATAAATTTAATGAAACTAACTACAATGACGAAGGTTAAATAATTTTATGCTTTATTTTAAAAATCTAATATATATAATTATTTTATCTGATTTCGTAATAAAATTTTTCTAAAAAAGGTCAAATTTAAAAAATATTCTTCAAACCTAAAATTCCATATAACAAACCTAAAATTCTAAATACATATATAAAAAACTTCAGAACTACTAAATTCCATTGAAATTGGGGGTTGAAATTCAAAAAATTTCCCGATTACTATTAAAGAATAATTTTTATAAAGAAACATTCACAAATTATTAAAAAAATACAAATGAAATTAAATTACACAAACTGAATAAATTTCTTTTATATGCAGAATATAACCGATATAAAAATGAAGTCGTTGGAAATTTTCTACTTATTTTTGCTTGTATTTACGATATCATTCTCTCTTCGTTTCTTTTCATTGGAGTAACTCGAGTAAGTTAATAAAATTATATTGAATTAAATGGAATGAATTTAAATATTAAAATGGTTATTAAGTACTTTTGACTTTGATTACTTATTTTGTGATTTAGGGTAGTTTTAAAAAATGCCGCGCTTGGATTTTTGTCTCCATCATTTTCCATGTGATTGTTTTAATCGAAGTGATCGCAAATCTTGAAGCTTTTATTTTCATTTTTAGACAATATTTTATTTTTGCTCAATTGGGCTCAACTGGATTATTTATATTCAGAATTTACACGATTTGTATTGTTTGGCAATTTACAAAAGAACTCAAATGACAATATTTCATTATTATAAAAGATTGTAAAATTTTTGTTCAATTAACAATAATTGTCTATTATAAATGAAAATGTTATATGTATTAATTTGCAATTAGAAACTAAATGAACTGCAGCTTTAATTGAAGTAATTAAAATTTAAAATATGATTGTAAAGTTTTTTGTTAGTTCAATTTGAGAAAGGAAGTTTAATTTATAATAAAATGATGTCGAGTTCAAAAAAATTGAATGATTATTTTGTTTTAATTCAAATTATTTATGATATGAGAATTTTACCATTCAAATTACAAAATGGGAAAATATCATTTGATCAACCAAAAGTAAAATTTTCTCTTTATTACACATTTTTCATGTCTCCTTACTGTGTTTATTACATTTATCGTTTTATATCCTTTTTCAATAAAAAAAGTTGAATATTCCATTTTTGAAATTATTTCCATTATCGTTGAATTCATTACATTTAAAATGTTGATTTGCTTCCATTGGTCAGTTAATCTTAAAGGAAGGCAATTTGTTAGTTATTTTAATAATCTTATCAAAGGTTTTATAAAAGGGGTAAGTTATTAATTGTTAATTTAATTATTATAATTAACAAGAATTTTAATAAGACTAAAATTAAATTTCAAGATGAGTCTCGAAGTTTTATTGAGATTTTTACTAGAGTCTCCAAGTATTTTTGAAATGATAATAAATTCTTGGCTAATTTGTACTAGTGAATCCATTGTCATTTCCCCTTTTTTCCTATATTTTTTGTGTGATCCAAATAATGTCTTGTTCTTATTTTCTCTTTGGCAATTCCAATGTAAATTCCTTTCTTTTCTTTTCAATCCTTGAATTAATAAATTCAATTTTTATCGTTCTTATTGGATCATTTTCTCTTTGGACTTTTTATACGACTATTTCTTTATTGACAAATAAATATATATTTATTTATTTATTTGTCTAATTTAATATATGATAAAACGTTATAAATTATTTTAGATCAGAATTTGCATCATTGAAATTAGAGCCAAAACAAATCACCCGATTGAAAAAATAAATTAATATTTAAATTCCCATATAAAATCATTGGTTTTAAGGTTAGATGTTTTTTACTGTCCGATGGGAAACTGTTTTAGTGTATTATTACAATGTTTTACAAGCCATTTTTTCGAAAAACAAAAGGTATTAAAGCAATTTATTTATTCAAATCATTAAAATCATCACCATTAAGCACATGAAATGTTATATGTATTTGTATAATTATAAATTTACTTAAGCTATTTGTATAATATGGAACTATGTATGTATAATTGTTCGATCAAATTAAGATCAATTAATTTTTAATTGCCTTTCAAAATCATTATGATTTAATGGAATATTAAACTGCTCATTTTAAGTTAACGGCGAGTTGACTCCGTTGGTTTCATCAATTCAATAATTTCACATTTGATCAATTGCTTAACTGTTGCTCGTGTGTTGATTTGAGCTTATTTGTATTAAACATCTTTAAAATCTTCTCGCTTCATTGATTCTTCTATGAAGGTCTTTCCATACATTTAATTACCTGTGCTTACCTGTGTGCATTCTATGTGCATTCTCTCCCGTGTTGCATCATTTATTCATGAGTGACAAATGTTATATATGTAGAATGTGTACTGAAGGTGAATTGTTCAATTTCTTTAAACTATCACAAAGTGAGATAGAAAAAGGATATAAAGCGATCTAAAGAACTTAAAGAAACCTTTGGATGAAATTCGTAGATGCAACATCGGGGAATGTTTTTATTTATTTAAGAATGAAGGGCGGTTGACGTTCGTTCATCTTCCTTTACTTCAAACGGTTTTCCTCCTTTGCTTCGTCATTTTACATTCAATGATTCTCGAAGGAATTTATTTCATGTTGAACAAACTTTAACTTAAATAAAATCTCAATGTTAAATAATCTTAAATAAAGACCCAAATGTTTCAAATAATAATAATTAGTATAATTATCCAAATAATTAGTAATTATTATGTAAATACACAGTATTTGTATAATTAGTATAATTAGTGATAATTCTTCAAATAATGATTGAAATTATATCTGCATGTTATTTTATTATTTATATACACAACTTTATTTTTCATTAAATCCGCGAACAAGTTAAAATTAGGCATATTTATTTATTTACATATTAAGTACAGTATTAATATATAGTAATACTATTGTATTTATTTTAATTGTACATTATATTTATTACAGAGATGCAATAGATAAATTTACAAATGTGGTTGAATAAAACAAAAGTATTTACGAATGTACAAGTTAAAATTGTTCACCAAATACGCGCACAAATGACGAATATGAATATGACATTGGTTTAGATTTTTTTTGGTATAAAGTAAATTTTAAGGAGATTGAGAGAATTAACTTTGTACATTCAACACGAACCAACTCACACAACACAACAACGATGAACGAGGAATTGAAATATTTATCAACAAAAGTGAAACTCGTCTTTACATTAAAACTTAAAACCTTAATATTCATTAGTCATAACAATAACAATAAACAATAACATTTGTCATAAAGCCTAAATTTGGTTAAATCTTTAAACAATAATTAACAAAGGGAGTTATATGAATTATAAACAAAACAACGATTTATCTCAATCAATATTGAATTTAAGTATTTGACTCAAAAGAACCACTTGTGAATTTGTGAATATTAAGGATAAAGTGACTATAGCAGAAATATAGTTAGATAATTAGATCTGGTATATATGTATATTTGGTACTTATATGATAAATTTGGTATGTCTGGTATTAATATTTAAGGTATGTTGATATACATACATATAGTATAAGTACTGTATGTATTACAAGTTTGGTATCCCATGTGTGTCATTATGAGTTTGAGTGGTTAAAGCGGCTGTTGCAGAATCCCCGTAATTGTCAGGTAACAGGATCTTGGATATAAATTGAGGGATTATATCTTGGAATTAAGAGCAATTACGTGAGGAGACACATCTGGTTAATTACAGTTCCATAATTTCATAAATTCTCTCTCACTTACAAAGAGAGTTACAAAGAGAGAAAAACCCACTTGGAGGAACAAAGGGACAAAAACCCACTTAAGAATCCTTCACTTACAAGGGGAAGAATTTATATGAATTCGCCGGATTTTAATAACTCACATTTTTATATTCTTTACATTCTTTTTCATATCTTGGATTCTTTAACTAACCATTTAAGTTGATTTAAAAGGAAATCAAAATATTAATGTTTAAGTTCCTGCTCAACCATTTCGCACGTAGTTGACAATTGGGTTCACCAGCCATGTGGAAAAACAAAAGTTTTTTCCCTCTTTGAAAATCGTTAATTATTGGATTTTTTATATTAGGTTTTAAAACTTGTTACATTTGCATACTTATTCATTGTACTTCAATAATTAAATTTTGTAAGCACTACTTATATGAAAACCACGTTGGACAAATATTTAATTTTCTTTAATTGGTAATTTTTTAATTTTTAACTATGTTATTAAATTCATTATTAACTTTAATTTCATCGCACTTTTTAATTTCATCGCACTATTTAGTAAAGGTTCATTCATGCAAATTGAATATTTATTATATTATTTTATACTTAAAATATATTGGTTATTTACACTTGCCCTAAAAACTGTGTTACCTTTAACAAAGTTATAGTTCTTAAAACAAAGTTAAAGTTCTTATACTAAAGTTATAGTTAAAGTTAATTTGATTATATGAGTTGGAGTTTTTATGATTATTACCGTCAAAAAGGATTCATTTAATTGTCAATGAATTTCTATTTATGATCAGGATTTCCTTGTTGAATTGAGAATATCTCAGAAATTAATAAAAAAAAAGCTCAGTCTTATCATTTAAACCTCAGACATCTTCTTTTCTCATTCGACTGCATTCACACATGTGGATTTTGAAAGGTTAATTGGTAAATTAAAGTCACAATTAACCTTTGGATGAATAATGGAAGGGTTTTAACGGCCGTTTACTTTTACTCATTATTTGATAATGATTGGGGGGAATGAGGTTAAGAAATGGTAATTAAACTTGTCATCGTTGGGTTTTTTACACTGCAGAGCTCTGCAGCTCTGTAGAGGAAGAAGTTTTGTTAACTGAAATTCCTCGTGTGAGTTTGTTCGCTTCTTCCCACCTTCAGAGGAATTGAAGGTGTTTTTAATGTGCAAAGGGGCGGTTTGTGTAAATTGGGACGGAGAAATTTCCAATGTCCCAATTCCGACATTTTCTCCAAGTTCATTCAAGCAGAGAGAGAAGATCAAACTCCAAAATGAGTACAGGGGAAGTAAGAGGCAATTGATGGGATCAGGAGGAAACTCCGGCCGCTTTCAGCAAGGGTTCCATTCTATGCCATGGAAATTCTGGATTGGCTCCATCTGAAATTAAAATTAATTAAAATCACAATTAATTAAAATTAGTAAATTGAAGTACAATATTTAAAATTACATTTAGTTAACTTTTTAGAGAATTTTGATTTTAATTAGCTTACGAGAATCATTTGTCATTTTCCTCCCTATTCTTGTCGGATATCTGACACAGGTCATTCCATAAACTCTGATTCCAGGCACTCGGGCATAGGCAGGTTGGCTGTGGGCAATTGGGCCATCTGGAAATTGAAAACAAGTATTTAATGATCTTTGAATTAAACATTACTTTTATAATTACATATTAATTGTCACAATATTATTTAATTATTAATATTTGTTATTTTAATGTTAATTAATTAAATGGATTATTTACCTAAATATCCAGGGGCTGGACATCTACAAATGACGAGATAATGGGCTTTGCCCGTTCTTGAATTTTGCAGTGCAAGAATTGACCAATCTTTTGGTGCTCGACATTCGCGGACTTCTCCTGTCGGCTCGCAAGTTTTCACAAGAGTCAAAACCTGGAAATTTAAAATTTTTAAATCTGAACGTTTTCATCAATTCGGCTAAAAAGAAGATTACAAGATAGATAAGATGATTAGTTAGAGAAGAAGTTTATGAATATCATGAAATTAAGATTATGGTCGTCATTGGCCGAGTTATTTTGTATTTGCACAAGAGGGATTTGAAGGATGATTTGCATAAATGGTCCGATGAACTACTAATAAAATAGACAGAACTAAACAATCCCAAACGGCGTTTCCTCACAATGAGAACATAAATATGAAACTGTAAGTTGGAATCATTCCGACATATGTTCCTTTACAGTCAAAGATCCAAAGGAGGTAAAAATCATTTTATCCATATATTAGTAAAATATATGGATAAAATATTAGTAAAATATACATTTCATATATTTTTAATTTAATCCTAACAAATTTTTAATTTAATTGCTATTTAAAATTTTCATTAATTGCCACTTTAAAAATACTTAAGTTAGTTAATATAAGTATTTTGTAGACACAAATTTAAAAATTGTAAAATGTTCATAAATGGGAAAATTCTTTTGTTATTTCCGATTATGATTTTTTGAATTGAATTGCGTCATAAAAATGTATATAAAATGGCTGATAATAAGAGCAGAACCAAAACACAAAAGAATGAGCTGGAGAAGGAGGAACTTCACTTTGGAGGTCTGTTATTATTATTATTAGTATTAGTATTATTATTTAACTCGCGAGTTTTTAAGACCGTGTAATTGACGTTGAAGAGATTCGGAGAGTCTGGAAGGAATAAAAGCAACCCCGTTGTTTGCTCCATTTAAAAGTCCATTCAAAATATTCTCCGCATCCATATTACACATTTATATTCTTTTAATAGAGAAAATTCACTTAAAGTTACTTACCACTTATGCTTTGGGATCTTTAACGCTTATTTTATAACTTCGACGCATGAATGCAATTTACAATACATGAAGAAAATCATAATGATATATCCATATAAGTAAGATATTGTATATTATTATAATTATTACTTATACAGGGTGGGCCATAAGTATCTTTCTTTTTTATACGATTGTCTATTTAAAAGAGATACTTATGGCCCACCCTGTATATTGTATATGGTAATATGAAGTAGTTTATTAGCAATAAGTACTTATATGGTTCTTTTACATATTAATTATCTTCTATTTTAATCAAACTGTTAAACTCAAAGAAGAAATTGACTTGATAATTTATGCACAAACCACCTGGCAGATTTTTATGCATTTAATGCAATGTACATTGTACATACCTAATTGTAGGTATACTCATACATGTAATATTTAATATTGATATATTAGTGTATTAAGTTATGTATTCAGGACTCAATATTTAAGTGCAGGTAAATGTATGTACATTTATGTTGTATGAATGTTATATAATAAATGTAATATTAACCAATGTGGGTGTAATATCAATGAACTTCTGACAATTTTCAATTTCCGCATGAATAGGAGCTGAATAGATTTAAAAACGTAGAGTTAATGGAAGTCTCACAATGTAATTTAAAATGATATTGCGGGAATTATGTGAAGAATGGAAACCATTCTGGTTGCAGAATAACGTAAGGTATTTAACTTGAGGTAAAGTAGGTGAGGAAGTAGAGGACGAGTGTCAAAGCGAAATTAAAATTCCTCATATATCACATACATCTCTTATTTGAAGTCTTATACATCTCTTATATGAAGTCTCATACATGTCTTATATATAATATATAGAAAGGTTTATATTTTAAGATATGACATATAGAGGTATGTACTATTGTATGACATATAAGTATGACATAAGTATGTCTTTGATAATTATATCATATATGTATGTGAGTGGATGAGTGATGGTTCCTTGGAGGATTCAATTTTCACAGGAGGCTTTGACACTTGATCATGTTTTGCGGTGAAGGAAATATTCTTCCATTTCCCTTCTTTTTTTACCCTTTTTTTATTACACAACTCTTTGGAACTTCTTTGGGGCAGGAGGAAGAGAGAAAGATAAAATGGGAAAATTACAGTTCCACATTCCATTTACAATTCCACACATCGTCGGAATCACACAATTTAAATAGAAAGATTTAACTACGAAGATCCACACCGATTCTTAATGGATTTTACAATTTTTGCAATTTTACGATTTTTACAATTTTTACAATTATGCAATTTTACATTTTTGCAATTTTTACAATTTACAATTTTTACTATTTTTATTATTTTTACAATTTTACAATTTCTCTATTTATTTCTTATATTTAGTAAAGGAATTTATTTCAGCCCTAATAACTCTCTTAATTCAAAGTAAACTTTTCTTTAAATGGATTAATTCTTTATTTCTTTTGATCAGAATGAAAAGATGAAACAGACCTTAAACATTTCCCAATTATCTTCCTTGGACATTCCCATTGAAGTAAAGTAAAGAATGTTAAGAATGTTAAGAAAGAGAATGTGTGACAGTGTGAGTATTTAAACTAATTAATTCTTTCCCCTCCAATGGCTAAAAATAATAAGATTTTACTAAAGCTTACAAAAAGACCAAGGATCATATAAGTAATTATATAAGATATACTCTATATTGTATAAGTATTCTGTAGTTCCAATAGTATAATATAAGTATTCAATACTCCCAATAGTAAACTAGGTATAAGTACTGTATACTGTAATGTAAATGTTTGGGTTAGATTCGTCTAGATTATTTGGATTGTTGAATTTGGGTATGTAAATGAGTGTGGAATTTAGTAATGGGTAAATGTAGTGGAACTGAATGTTCCTTCACCGTTCCTTCCAACTGACCATGGATTGCCATGGATCCATGAGACTGCAAATAAAGATCCAAATAAAGATCCAAAATCGGGACAAATCCCTTTTATGCACATTTCTCTATATCAACTTTTTCCGTAATTGTATTATTCCTCTTTTTATTCCGCCCAAATTATTCTCTTCCACCGAGGCAGATTTAGCATACTTAAAATACATACATACTTATTCACATATTGTACATTATTCACATAACCTACAGTTCTACACAGATTGTGCAGATCCATCCATTTGACCAAAAAATATCTAATAATAATAATACTGTTCTTCTTCAATTTTCCAATCTTTTCTCATAATAAAGCTCATCCAATTTAGTGGAATTTCCACCGAGTTTGATTCAATTTGGATGTTTAAACTTAACAATGGTCGAATACATCGTAAGTGCATCGTAAAATGAGATTATTTCTTATACTGTTAATGTTATAATCCAATTCTATATAATCTTAAGAACATATAAGTACTGAAGAACTGATGTAGTTTTATTCTGTTTTATATTCAAGATGTTATTACACATTTCTTTTTGATATATAATGATAACAATCTATATAATATTATATCTTCGTATTGAGATCGAATTTAAAGGTTGAGTTTTAAAGTAGGTGATTTGAAATGACACTCGAATGATGTCGATGTTCATTAAGAGGAGATGTAATGACAGGTGAATGGACATTCAATCTTTTATGTTAAAGACGGACCACGAGGACAAAAGAATTCTCCAACAACTTGAGGATCAATTTCATTCACTTCCATATACACCACACACTTGAAATACATACATATATAATATCATACATATATATATATATATATATAATATCACTATATGTATATATACCAAGCATCTAGTCATATTTCTATCATTTTTATATCTACGACATTTTAGTATTATTTTATATGAGAGTGTATGTATGTATATATTTATGTATTATATGATCTACGCATTTTGTTAACAGACTTGCGATTTTGATTCATCTGGTGAGTTTAAGAGAGTCAATGGGATTTGAATTGAGTCTGAACCTCAAATGAGGTTTGAGATTTGAAAGAACATTTCCATTTCAAATGGCATTTCTTTCAACCAATTCATGTTTCAATTTTATTAATTCAATCTGCGGTGGAATTATCCCTCGACAGAGATTCAAGCTCACAACTCCGGATCTTTATTTCTTTATTTCCACTCTGCATATCTCCACTCAATGGGATTTAGAAAACGAGGGTTGGAGGAGAAATCTTTTAAATCTATAATTGGGACTGAGAGAAAGGAAGAATTGGGAACAAGAAGCTTTTTCTTGCTCTCATTTCATTTAACATTCAAAGGTCAACACCGATAAAGGATCCATCCCATGGAAAAGAAATTTAATATTTAAACATCTTTACCTTTATTATAACAACTTTATTGCACACTTTATTACCGATTTTTACATTAACTCTCAAAATATCCTTTAATTAAATTAGCTCGATTATAATTAAATTTCTTAAATTGGAAATAAAATTAAATCTACCCTTATAGGTAATTTCTATTTAAAGTTAAATGGGCTTTTAAATGATGGATTTAAAATGATGACAACCGGATGATAATGTAAATACAAATATCAAATATGGCATATATAATATACGATAATATAAATATATTCAAATATGGCGATGTATGTTAAGAATAATATGAAGGGTGTCTCGGAACTGTTCTGGTCTGGATGTTAAATGGGAAAACATCCGCTGGGTCTTAATTTAAAGGATGAATGAATTGGAGGCGTGGTTCGGAAAGATCATTCAAAATAAAGTCCAAAGATAATGAGACAATTTGAAGAGCGGGGGCGGGAAGTTTAAATGAAACTAAAAGGAGGAACAACCAAATCATTCTAGACATTGAGATTCATGCAAAGAGAAAAGTTTTCCCAATTGATCCTCATTATTTTAATGGTAAATGAAGAATCGAATAATTCTTATTCCTTGAGTTTCCTTACTTGTGAGTGTGAGCCAGTGACGAGAGGAATCGTGTGGCGGTCGTCGGTTCTCGTGCTCACCGAACAGGGCTGATGGAAATTGGGACACGCACAAAGTGGTTGGCTGTAATTCAGTCGAAGATAAACTGCGCTACAAACCTATACAAAATACATTCAACAATCAACATCAATCAAATGCAAATTATTCAAAATAACAAAAATTTAACAATTTTACTAAAATACTAATTTTAATAATAATTATAAAATTTGTATCACTAACTCAAATAAAAGCGAGCGAGGGAATTTTCTTTTAATGATTTAAAAAATTGCAATTTTAAATTTTGAGATGTTAAATTTTGCGATTTTTTGCAATTTGGTAATTTTAAAAAAATGAGATTTGGCGGTAAATTTAAAATTTGACTTACTTGTTGAGTGGCACATTCAGGTAAAAGATAAAGATGTTGGTTGTGAGGGTAATAATGATATTTGGTCGGTTTTGAATCATCAGATAAAGGAACTCCGCCATGGGTTGATTCAGCAACTGCGGAATGTGCCACAGCACTCGCTACTTGCAACCACGATTGCTAAAAGAAATTAATAAATTAATGGTTTTGAAGTCATGAAAAAGAAAAGAATGATTTCTCCCACGAAAACACTCTTCATTTTTAACATTTGGAATTGGGGGCTTCCGTGTCTTCTTTCGACCTCTTGCAAACTCACAAACGTCTTTAATTACAGTTTTCGTGAGTGATGTTGTTCCTACAATTCCCAACTCATGTTCGAATTTCCCTCCATCATTCTCAATTTACTGACGTGGCTTATTTTCCCTCTCACCTCATTCCTTCAAATTTTAAAATATCTTAATTTGCATATTATATGTTGCCATGGCAACCAAACGTCACGACACGAATTGAAAACAATTCAAATCGCCCATACATTTAATTAATATTTACAATCTTAATTCAACTGCCAAATATTGTTAATTTTTTAATCTTAATTAAATTAACCAAAAACTTAAGTTTTTTCTATTTAAACTCCATTTTTATTATTTTTTGATTTTTATTATTTTTTATTGTTTTGTTGTCGTTTGTGAGTGTCTGTCCTTATTTTGTTGAATGGTCCATTTTGTATCTTTTGATGGTTGTTGTAATTGGTGGATGATTTTGAGTTGGTCGGGTATTTGATGCAGAACCATATGCATGTTGCGTTGAACGGTTCCCTCATTGTCAAGAGGATTGGTAGGAGAGCATTGGGGGTTTTGGGATGAGTCAATGGATTTCCTCCATTACAAGTGGTAGCTGTACTTGAAGTAACTTCGAGTAAAACACACCATTGGGAGCCATGGAATGAATTCTGGGGAAGGTTATTGGGTCACAATGGGGAAGTTCTCAAGAATATAAATAGTGCTCAACAAGTTGATAAACCACCGACCGTGGAAAAAAGATAAACCAAACCTATCTTTAAAACATCCTTCTTCAACATCTCCTTCCTCCGCAATCAAAAACATCCTCCTATTAATTAGAGTGAAAATTTGATTCTCATAACCTAATAGGAAATGACCAGTAAAATTAAGCAATTAAAATTAAATAACACTTAAAACAATTAGATTTTAATTGTTGTTGGACGTGTCTTGGCATTTAAAATTGAACTTGTGAAATCAACAAAATTGAACATTCAACATGAGTGGATTTGTTAAATTACCAAATGGTTGGGTTAGGTTAAATTACCAAATGGTAAAAATCATCAATTGCATACGGTTATTATTTCATAAATGATCTCCGTTTAGATATAGAGATTTCCCTTATTTGTTTACATTAAGAATTATGGTTCTTTGTGTACACCTGAACAGACTGAACACGTCTGCATTATTATTTTATTATGTATGGGACTATCTGAATGGAGTTCGAAGTGTATTGGCCTTTGATCTAAAGGTTGTAATAAAATGATGTTCATTTTCACCCTTCTTGAACTTTACATGGTTTGAAGATCCCGAAGGAGTTTGGATTTATTAATTGGGCGTCTTTTGCTATACATTTTATATAGAGATCTGTATTCCTGGCTGTGCAAGATGTGTAAAGTAATTTCAAGGTGGAAAAACTGAGAAAATTGAGAACTTGCACTTCACCTTTACAATTCCATTCTACCATACCTACCTGTATATAATTTGTTATTCAAGTATGGCATTAACTAACATTAAGTATAGCTTTAAGGTTTACGTATAGGATAGGTATTAGGATAAGTGTGGGGTCGTTAAAAAGTTAATTAAATCCAGTTGGGAAATTCATTTACCCTTTTCATTACAACTTTTTACTATGCGTTTTTTACTCCTTATGTGAAAGCGCGTGAAAATGTTTAGTTTAATCTAAAAGATTTATTTGCAGGATATTTTTATATGAACATTTATATGAAAATGTATACAAACATTTATATAAATAAAATGTATACTAATTGTAAATAAGTATTGATGTGTATTTTTATTTTCTAATTTGCCAATTCTCACTGTGAGAAATTGATGTGAAAGAGGTTTTGGGAGTTGGAGTATTCATTTGCATAAAAAATAACAATATTGGCATGTTGTTTAAAAACCGTACTTGTAAATTACAAGCTGTGATGTTTAAGTATAAGTTAAGGAGAATATGAAAATATGAAAATAATGAGCTTGTTATAGATCCTGATTAACTGTGTATTTAACTATAATTGAAGTTATATTTGTATATGTAGAGTTTTTAAGGTAAGTATATATATGGTATATATGAGGTATATAGCTTTGTCATCTGAGCTCATGTTTAAATATTATAATTTCCCTCATTTGAATTTCTTTTCATTAACAATTTCTTTCTTTGGGTTTTGTTCCGTAATGGGGCGGAGAGTTGCGTGGTTGTAATTATGTAATTTGGAGAGTATTTGGGTGCATTCACACAGGGGACATTTGGGCCTTAATGATTCTAAATGACAGAGATGGAAAAGATCAAGGTCTTAATTGCACCTCTGGAATGTGGCACTTTCAACTTCCTGTCGGCGTCCCCACTTTGTTCATTTCCTTACGACTCTTTTCATGAATTGAATTGATAAATGGAAAGTAAATGAACTTTCTTTAAAAATATTCCCACTATAAATCCTATTTAAATCACATTTAAATCCTATGTGTATAAATCCCATTTAAATCCTGTGTATTTAAATCCCATTTAAATCCTCTGTGTATTTAAATTCCCATTTTCTCTTTCTTCCCTTAATGTGTATTTGGGTTTTAATAATTCCCGTTGGATTTCTTTTTGATTCGCATGGATGGGAAAGGTTGATTGTCAATTGAACTTTGTTGCGGTGGAGTTTGTTGACGATGGGGACGCTCTGTTTCCCGAGGGTGGTTCAATTCTCTCCCATTAACCAGATGAAGTTAAATAGAGAATTTAAATGGAGTTGGAAAGCCCATCAGCCCCAAAGGTTCAACCGGCGGAAATGGAATGGAAAATGACAAGGGAATTAAACTCATTGGCAAATTGGGAATTTTCTCTTGTGTGTTAAAATACAAATACCTTGGTACACTTTTAAAAAAAATTCTCTTTCTAATTATTCCCAATTTTTTGTAAGTATTTAAAATAAGGATAATATTACCTTTGTATTTATATAGGGAAATGTAGTTGAGAATTTGCAATGGTAATTTGCAATAACAATTTGTAAATACTTTCATTTTGTACAGTTTTAAGATTTTACAAAAAAGGAAATTAAGGAGTTTAATAACTGCAAATCTGCAAAGTTTAATGAATGTGTATTTGTATATGTATTTGTATGTACTTTTATGTCTAAAGATGTTTTCTGTCCTTTTAGTTGTCAATGAAGTGAATAAAGGAAGTGTTTTTTTGTTCCATTCAACTTTCCACACATTAATGACATTAATGGTCCAATTGTGTTCCTGAGACTTCCGAGTGTTAAAATATGATTTGGGTGTTTAAATAAAAGTGAAGTTGTTAAAGTGTCGTTAATTCCTCCGAGTCCCGGTTCATTCCCGTAAGATCCAATTATTCCGCTATCGCTTTTAAATACTTTTTATAAACCTCCCAGGAAGGAACAAAGGAACAAAACCCTTCAATGACAAATTGACAAATAAATGTTTCCGATTGTCAAGTGAGACGCGGAAAGTCAAACGTTTAAATTCTTCAAATATCTTCTTCTCACTCTTTAGTCTCAATAAAAAGAAATGGACATTTCTTCACAGTTAACTTTAAACTTAAACTTCCCTATAAATTCCCATTAACTTCCAATCTTACTTCCATATAACTTCCTTATATAAATCCTATATAACTTCCGTATCACTCCCATATAAATTGTATATAAATTCCGTATAAATTGTATTTAACGTCTCTTTATTATAAGGATTGATTGAGTGATGGAAATAATGACTTTGTGATGAAAATGATTTATAAGTTGGAAAGGGACAGTTGGAGAATCTAAAATTTAAAGAATGAAAAAGATGTTGGTGAACTCAGCGGCTAATTCCGATCAGCTTGAATAAATAATAATTATGATCCTTCAAGACTCCTTCTTTGGTTTCTTTGTAATGAGAAAGGTCTGGGAGTTTTGATGGGTCTGTTAGAGGAATCCTTTTTAATTCCCATCTCCGGATGGGCGATTACAAGACACGGTGTGGAAATTGGTCTTTTAAATTCATGGAGGTGTCTGGAATTTATAAGCATTATTTATTTCATGGTTCAAGCTTTCCAGTCCTTCCAGCCATTCTTAAAAGATCATTCACTTCACAGTCAACTCCATATATATCATATACAATTTCATATACGATCCATATGCAATTCCTTATATTTAATATAAAATTCTTTTACTTCTCAATCAACCCCCGACCCGGAAACAATCTTTTAAAGAACCAGCCGAAATATATTTTTTTAAGAATAATAAAATTCTATATATTTCATATCAGGTAGTTAAATGAAGTAATTTACTTTCTTATGATTATCATATGATTCTTATGATTTTTTTTACAATTTGAGAATGAAAGTGTAAAATTGATCATTTCTCATATTGTTGATGTGGAAAGAATTCGATTTTTCATTTGCTTCCGTAAACTCCTACACTTTGGGTGTGTATTAAATGTGTGAGTATTAAGATGGGCAAAGACCTTCCAAAATCGTATAATTCATACAAGTATTAAGTGAAGTAAGAACAAGTGTTCTTTACATTTAGTTTCTTCCCATCTTCTCCCCTCTCACGTAGTTTATTAAACTCCTCTCATTTTGGGATTGCAATAAGTTGGTGTAATGTAGCGGAATCATTTGAGAGCGACAGACCATTTCAATACCATTTGAAAAATTGAAAAAAATTAAAATTAAACAAACGCTAAACTCGGTCTGCCAACTGTCGGAAATTTATACTAACAATAAATATTGTAAATTTTACTAATTGTTATTTTAAAAATGTTATTTTAAAAAAATTTTATTTTAAAATAAGAATGAATTTAAGAATGATTTTCAAGAGCGGAGAATTGAAGATCAAATTGATGAATTGAAAGGAATTGAAGTAGGAAAATATTTTTTATATCAATTCGTGATTTTGGTTCTTTATCTCTTCGTATTTGAAGTTGAAGTTCGGAAGCTCACGAAAATGTTTTTATGTCTTTTTTAATCCATTTCATTCCTCTCTCATCGCTGGCCGCATCTTCCATTTCTGCTCGACTTCCTTTTACCCATTATGATACAAATGGTAAATAAGAAAAATGTACTTTTATCAAAATTGATACTTAGGGAATTCTTTTTCTATATTCTTTTTCTATATAAATTTTTTCTATTCCTCAAATTTCTATTGTTCTCTCTCTTCACCCGATACTGAGTCTTCAAGACCTCATGTAAACTTTAAAATCTTTATATTGTTGTTAAGAGTCATTGAGAGGACAATCAACCAGATGACACGAAATAGGAGTTTTAAGATTTGAAAGATTTTGGTCAATTGAGCACAAAATGAATTTTGTTACCTTTCCCGTCCCGCTTTTCGTTCCTGACTTTAATCCCGATCTGGCCGAAGTTCTGTTGTTCTTCTTCGACCCTTTGGATCTCTTAGCTTGAAACTGCGAAGAAACGTTCGACTTCCCACCTTCGTTTTCCAAAGCAGCGGCGAGAGTTAATAAAAATGTGACGAAGATGAGAAATGACAAGTGGAAATTCATCTTCGCCATTTTCATATAATAAAACACTTCAAATTTTCATTTCACTAATTGTTCACAAATGGCCAACACTTTTATTTTTAATTGTTCAAATTAATAAAAAAAATGTTCAAAATAAAAAATATTAAAAATAAAAAATATTAAAAAATGAAAATTTAAAAAATGAAAGTATTAAAAATGAAAACTTTAAAAATGAAAATATTGAAAATAAAATTATTTTGAGAATTTTTGAAAAATTAATTTCAGGATTTTGGATTTTAAAAATATTAAATTTAAAAAACTTTGATTTTTCAATGTTTTGTATGAATAAAATCAAACTGATGATTTTGGTTGTGTGGTTGTGAGTTGAATGTGAGTCTTATTGGAATGTTGGTTGTATTAATCTGGGGTATTGTAGGTGAGGAGTCGGAGCCGTTAAAATCTTCCCCCTTCCACGTTCTGCTCCGTCGATCGTCGAGGGCTGAGTGAACTCAACACCTGTCGAACCCTCAGCTTTTACACCTCCAATTACTAATTAGAACATCCCATTATCCCCTTTTCAATCCCTTTGTCCCTTTCCAAGTAAAAGGGTGCTTAAGACTTAAAACCCCCAATTTCCCATTCTTACTAAAATACAAACAATCTGATCTTGAATTAATAGCAATGCCAAAATACCATAAAAGTCATATTCAGCCAATTGATCCCAAATTCGCATTATTAAAAACAATCGGATTTGATGAGGTTTAACTTTAATGTTAATGTTAATGTTTAAATCTTATTGTTTTAATGAAATCTCTTTTAATAACAATTACTTTTAATTACAATTACTTTAATAACTTCAATTCTTCATTTTTAGGTTCAAAATGTTTGAGCATTTGTTTGGGACGTTGAATGAGCGTTGGATCCATTTTTCTGATGAGGAATTTAAAGACGCGTCTCATATGAGTTGAGTCTGAGTGAATGAAGGACAGGAGGAAATGAAGGATAACAAATGGGAGTTTTGTTCTTGGGATGATTCTTCTAACTGTCCCATTCCAACTTTGACGGACTTGCAACAAATTTCCCCATTTAACCCAAATTTTATATAAATTTAGATTCAGACTCACGATGCTTTTAACACCATTACGCCCAAATTCACAACTTGATGACCAAAATTGTCTTTCAAATTCCCAAAAGAAGTTTTTAACTTTCTATAAAAGATTTTTTAGATTAATTAAATTCTAAACTTATTTCTTTATCCTAGTTATCCTTATATGTAAAAACGTTCGCCATTACCGTATTGCAATCATATATACTGTATATACACATATCATTATCATATATATAGTATACAGTATATATAAATATATTATATAAAATGTATGTACATATCATGATTGTATCAATGTATATTTTTTAATGTAATTGTAGGAATGCTTTGATAGGAAATTGTAAAGTTTTTGAACTAGGAATAATAAATGTAAATAAAAAGGAATTAACGCATGTAATTGACACTTTTGAGACACTTTTAAAAGACGTGAAGAATTTCTTTAATTCTGGTGTGTAATTGTAATTAGTTAGTTATATTTTAATTTTGTTTGGCTTTGGCGAGAGGGTGAATATGCAAAAGTGTAATTTGGTTGTGCTTTGACTTTTGAGATTAATTCCACTTGTCAGTTCTTTGCCTTGTTGAGTGTTGTAAAAGAAAAACAAGAAGCCCTGGGAGAATTCCATTTAACATTAAAAGATTAAAACGGCTAATGAGAATTTCTACCGTCCTTTCAATGTCTCCTTCAGGGCCAAACATTTTCAAAATATCCGCCGGCTTTAAAGACATCTAAATAAATTTACAAGATAAAATACAAGTTTCGTTTAAAGTTTCTTTTAAAGTTTCGTTTAAAGTTCAATAATTGATATAATCATCGGTGACAGTTAAATTTATTGGAAATGGTTGAAGGAAAAGTAATTAAAGTTGTAAATGTGCAATATAATGATGAGATCGCATTGAATATATTTATTCAATATAATTTCTATATATTTACGATATAATTTACTATGTACATATTTTCTATATAATTTGTTGTATATTTTCTATATATTTTATGTGTAAATGTATTTGTTGTATATGTTGGGTATATATTGGTGTGGTCTTCTCCTTAAAATCCTCCTGGCCCATTTTGCTTCTTCTTGCATAATAATGGGTAGGTTGAATGGAAGATCTCCGTCGGTTCCTCCGTTATCCGCCTCCAAGGCTCTGATGACAATTATAATAAAGGGAGCTGTTTGGGATTTCTCCCCCGGGGGTCGCCCATTCTTGAACTTAAAACAAAAGAGGAAATTTTCCATAAAATATACTCCATTTACAATTGGGAGCAGGTCGTCTTTTTTACACAATAAATTGATCACTAAACTATTTTTAATTCTACTCCTAATTTGACACAGTGGATAATTCACAAAATCAGTCAAAATCTTCATTTTTTGCTAAAAACCCTTTTTTGCAATTTATTTTTACAAATTCCCCTTTTTGCAAAATTCCTCTTTGCGATTTTTTACAAAATTCATCTTACTTTAAATGTAAACTATGAATGTTTAAGCTTTTGATTAATAATTCAAATTAAATGGAATGGAATTTCCAACGGGATTTGAAATAATATTTTAAGAATTTATTTATTATGATTTTAAATATTATACAGTTTTATACGTAATATTAAATTATGGGATTTGACCCGATTTATTTTTGGTTAAATGAGAATTTGTGAGTTTTTTGTGATTTTTCGTCAATTTATGTTGTTTGTAATTTGATCATTAGAGCGTGGGGATTGGAGGCAAAAGGTGTATAATGAGCTCAAAGCTTCTCCCATTGTTGACGTTCAGGTGGGCCGAAGATGATTGTGAGGATTCTCATGAACTTCATACAGCTCCAGTTTAGTTCACTTCATGGGGATTCATTCAGAGGAAAAATTCACAAATCCTACCCAAATTCATTACATATACAAATATAAGCATATATAATACATATTATATATACATCGTACATAATATTCCTTATATAACTAATGTAATACAATAGTAATACTAAATACTAATACTAAAAGTAATACTTATAATGTATCGTATTTATACCCCAAAATATTTTTTTCCTTATTTATGATAAGTTTAATTAGAAATGAAGTTTGAACATTTTTTTCATCTTTTCCTCAACGGGATTTTTGCATTGTCGGATTTTGTGGTTCAAAATTGCTCCGTTCCCTTCGCTGAGCTCACACATTTCCTTTCTGGATCAAAATTGTGCACGTGTCCTTTTATTCACTATTAACATTACAATTTACATTACATTTGTATATTACATTTGTATTAGCCTATGAGATTCTTAATTTATTAATGGGCCTTGATTAAGGCAGAAAATCTCAAAATAATTTCTGAAATTATTTTGAGATTTTCAGCTTATTTATAAGTTGAACGATCCCCAAATTTGTTCCTACATAAATTCCCTCTCAACGGAAGTGGTCAGAAAATTTCCGTAAACTCTCGTGGATCAAATTCCTTTTTTATTAGATTAAAAGGATATTTGTGTTACAGTTAGGAATTAAAGTTCGTTATTAACTTTATTCCTCTCCTCACGTCCCGAATTTTGATCCCCATGAATTAGCAAATGCCGCTTTCTTTATCTCGCCATCCAACACTTTGACTCCGAGTGTATCACACAGAATCACACAGAATCAAAGGGGTGAAAAACATACCGCTAGTCAACTCAAATAAAACTATCTTCAAATATATTCAATATACATACATATAAAAAATACATTATATACATATCCATATCATATAGTATATTTGCATATACTGTATTATATTCATATTAATATATATATATATAAATTTGTATATAATTTTAGATCTGATCTTTGTATAGAGGTAATAATGAAATGTATTGAGGCGTAAAGGTGTGGAGATCTCATTGATCACATTACTATTATTAAAGCGTAAAATGGTCCGTGTTATCTTTATTGGTCTTTGATGGAGATGGATGAAATGGCCCAAGGATGAAAAAGAGATCGCTTCATCTCCGAGATACTCCAAGAGATCTCTTTAGATATAGGAAAAGAACTAAAAAGATGGATGGGAAAAATCATTTGGATTCTCCTTGTAAGGGCCAAATAATTAATTCTCTTTTTTTAATTCTTTACCAAGTGACCCACTGAACTCCTAATTGTCATTGTGGGAGAGGAAAAGAATATTATTTATCATTTTACTCCCCCCCATCACTCAAACACTCACAGACAGAGGAGAACAGAAAGGAAGGGAAAGGACAATGGGAAATAAAAATGTCATCAACTTATCATTCACGTCATCAGAACAATTTGAGAAGAACCGGAGGTTAACCGGAGGTCAACGTTCAATATCCTTTTTATAACCGCAATGAAATTCAATTCAATTAAAAATCCTCATTGAGACTGAGACATTGAAAGTGTTTTCTTTAGTTCTATTGTCATTTTGTGATTTGATTGAATTATTTCCTTTGTCGTTTCATTCAATTATGAATTTTCTATCATTCGTGAGTTTTGCGGATTTGCGGAAGTTGAGAGAGAAAACTTTGTACTTTTATTGTAAATCCCTCAATGGTCAAATAAAAAAGAAAAAGCCACGAAAGTGAACCAAAGTCAACAATGTCTTCATTGTTGTTGGTCTTGCATTCTTGGGCGTTCTTTGAGCTCTACAAAAAGGTAAAAGGTCAATCTGGTCAATGTCAAGAAATCGGTGAATTTTCCATCGATTATATTACAATTTACATATTTGTGAAAATGTGTGGCATTTGCGTATCAGACACGGTGGGCCATAAGTAAATAAGTATGTATGGTATATATCACGCACCGTATGTTACAGTTAGATATCGGTAGTTAATAATTATGTTATTTAAACATAGCTAGACAGAAGTTTAATTTTTTGCGAATTTTGAAATGTCAATGGAATTTGTGGTTTATAAAAAAGAGTGAAAAGGACGGTGGTTGTCGAAGTTTCCCCATTTGTTGACCTGAGGTGAAGAATTAAAATTATAAGAATTTCTTCCTTTTTTCACACATGTCATTATTTCCCATTATCGTCCCACCATCGACAACTTTCCATTGTTTTCCATTGGGGGTGGAATCCTTGTATATAATCACTGTGGTTCAACTCTCGATTCTTTTTCTCTTACAACTTACATTACATATATCATATACTGATCATATCATATACAATCAGTACGTACGTATTATGACAATACATTTAAGTTAAACTTTTACTTGGGACAACTTTTGAAGATTTGAGAGAAAAGATCTTGAGATCTTAAATACATGTAATACTTGTATCTTCTGTAATTGTGGATTGTTGTTATAAGATGAGAAAATCCTTTTCACTTATTTAACTCTTAAATTACCTTAATTAGAAAATAAGATTTTTTGTCAAGCTGTAAACTTTCTGTCGAGCTTGCTTTCATTTACTACATACTTTTTATATAAGTAATTGTATATGGGATTTGATGGGAAGATTCGATGGGAATGAAAGTCGAAGTTGAAGATGAAAAAAGTTTAACTTTGAAAGACATAATAATTTGTTTTCGTTTGTTAAAAGGAAAGTGTTAATGACGTTAGTGACGTTAATGGTTAACCTTCGATTGTAAATTAGTTTTTTTAATTGTTACTCTGTTGGTTTAACACGATCGGCTAATTATTATTTACGCCTTGACTAATGGCCAAATGAGGCATGAAATGATGAAAATCATAAAAAGATAAGTAGTTTTAATTGTTTAAAACTTATGGAGTTGAGAGTTGAAAATTAATGACGTTTATTCAACATTAAAATTATATTACATTTGGAAATCTGAAAGTGAGATCAACATTACGACTATGATCTAAACTAACTAACTAACATTAACTAAATACTATAATTATACAGGATATTTCAATTTAAGAGAATTAAAAAAGTCAACTATCATAATAAAGTAAAAAAAGTTAACTAATAACGTAAAAATTTAATTGATAATTTAATAATTTAATTGATAATTTAACAATTTGATAAATAGTTTAATTAATAGTTTACTTAATAAATGAATCGGACCGATTAAATAAAATAATAAAACTATTACGGATTTAAAGTTTTGTTCCGTTTTCTTGTTTTCCTTATTGCACAAATTTTAAAATGTTCTTCCAAAGTCGGGCCGTTTTCATTCCTTGACACTAATCCGCAATAATGGCAATTGAAATTTCCCTTCCCGTGGTGTCTTTTAAGATGCATGTTGAAATTCCTCATTCCGCTTCGATTCCGATAGTCGCAAAGGTCACAATTGAAGATTTCTCGTTCTAAATGAGTTTCCAAATGGATTTTAAGATCGAATTTCCTTTTGAATGAAGCTCCGCATTGGTCGCATGAATAAGGTCGAACTCCCGAGTGGATCTTCAAATGGCGATTCAATTGGACTTGGCTATGAATATTTTTATCGTTTTTAATAATCTCAGATGGTTCAAGAACGATGCGATCACAAATCGGACATTTTGAATAAACTCTCGCTGGATGGAAATTTAAAAGATGATTTTCGTATTCATCGTTATTTGGAAATAATGTTTTTGAGGGACACATCGCACAACATATTTTAACATTCCTAGTCGGATGGATTTTCCCCATTTGTAAATTGGTTAATTTTTTATGCCATTTGATTCTCTTTTTGGATTTATTATTTGGACGATTTGGACGAGACGTGGAGGGTTTTTCATATGAGGGTAAATATTCGATGTCATCGTCAGTCTCTTGGATTATTTCATTCTCTACAATTACCGATTCCATTGAGAGATTTTGAAGATCTTCGTGATTCTGTGAATCGTTTTGGACATCGGGGGTTATAAGTTCCGGTGTAATGAATTCGTCCTCAGGTTCAAATATTAAAGGATTCGTTTCCATTTCCACTTTGATGGGATGAAATTCACTTTCAGTAAGATTCGGATAAGAAATTGGATTTGGAGTCGAAGTCTCGCAAAGTTCTAATAAAATAAATCAATTGTATATTTAAAAGTAAGAATGGAAAAGAATTAACTCAATGGCACAAATATATAGAATTAGATTATGCTACAAGTTTTAATTGTATATAATTTTAATTATAACGATTTTAACATATTAGGAACGGATCGAATCTACTTTATAATAATTGTAATATTTACCATTTAAT